>JADBJO010008260.1:40000-45000 GCA_016801955.1 Conus betulinus | reverse complement strand
AAAAAAGGTAATGTATTTGTGACTCGTTCCTTATTTTTTTCTTTTTTTTTCACTTGAACTGAACTTCAAAATGCTTTTTGTCTAGAATGTATTTATGTATGTATGTATGTCGTTGTTTCTCAACCCCCTACCCTTTCCCCCTTCTCGATTTTGCATATTTGTTCATATGCGTTTTGTAGATATTTGTTTGCTGTGACTGTTGGAGGAGCAATTTCAAAAAGAGGAGAAAAAAGTGTTCTGTTAACACCCATAAATTGTGGCATTTTTTGATCTTCAAAATGCCTTTCCTACTGATGGCAAGAAGAAAATATCACATCTCTTCAGTAATGCGATTTATTTCTGACTTTGTTGCAGCCCCTTATCAAGACTTTTTTCTCCTCCACGTCCTCTTCCTCCTCCTGCGACTCCTCCTCCCCCTTCTTCTTCTTATACGGTTTTCTTCTATATTATCAGTCCTTACTATAATAATTTACTGGCTTGATGTTGTTCTGATGTTGAATATATTGTTTCATTATTGCTCTTTAGGTTATATTACATGACATATTTTCATGTTCAGGGAAAACAATCTGTAAAGTGTGTGTGTGTGTGTGTGTGTGTGTGTGTGTGTGTGTGTGTGTGTGTGTGTGTGTCTGTGTGTGTCTGTGTGTCTGTGTTTAGGATGGGAGAGGGAGGGGGATTGGGAATGGAAGCATTCTTCTGTACTTTACTGATCGGACGTCAAGGAGACGCACTTACTTACTGCTTATGCCTGTAACTGTTTGAGCAAGGCAAGCTCAGAAACAGAACAAGCATGAAGTTTTTATCTTTATCAGACGAATAAACCGTAGGATACTCGTGGGGTTTGTTTTTGTTTATTAGTTTGATTTTGCTTTTTGTTTTTACTTCTGTTTGAATTGTCTTGTCTTTGTGGATGACCGCTTCTGTGGTCTCTTTTTCTTGTCAGCTTCTCCAAACTTTTTTTTGTCTATACGGATCGTCCTCAGAAAGACATTCATTTCTCGTTACTTACTCCCTTAGATTTCTTAATCCGAGAAAAAGGCTTATTCTCATTTTGAAGAAAACGTGTGTGTTTTACACACACACACACACACACACACGCACGCACGCACACGCACGCACGCACGCACGCACGCACGCACGCACTCACTCTCTCTCTCTCTCTCTCTCTCTCTCTCTCTCTCTCTCTCTCTCTCTCTCTCTCTCTCTCTCTTTCACTCTCACGTCATGAGAGGAGAAACAAAAAGTGACAGCAGAGAAAATGGATAAACTGCCTACTGTTAACAGCGATGCCTAGATTGTCATTTAGACTTGTGCACATTCTGTGTTCACGTCTAAACCCTCCATTGATTCATTGTTATTATAAGTATATCAGTATAATAGGATGTGACAGGTTGTGACGCTGTAACGAATGATTCAGTCAATTTGTGTCAACCCACTCTCACATTTTATGTCCAGTTTATAAGTATGTCACTTCTGTTTATAAGTATATCAGTATAATAGGATGTGACAGGTTGTGACGCTGTAACGAATAATTCAGTCAATTTGTGTCACCCACTCTAACCCTCCATTGATTCATTGTTATTATAAGTATATCAGTATAGTAGGATGTGACAGGTTGTGACGCTGTAACGAATAATTCGGTCAATTTGTGTCAACCACTCTCACATTTTATGTCACTTCTGTTTCGCGGGATGTATGCCCAAACTCCATCTTTTGTCTCGATCTCTCCCATTCTAATCACTGGTCATAATACCAAGTAAGGTCATGTTGCCTATAGCCCAGCCGACCGCAAAGGGCCATATCAGGGCATAATACCAAGTAACATTGAGCAAAACATAAGTAATGATCCTCTTCTGTATTTGTCATCTGCCATCAGACACAATATATATATATATATATGTATATATATATATATATATATGTTATCCCGCTGCTGTGATTGAAAAGTATTACAATAAGGGAAATGTAAAAGGAAATTCCGTCTGTCTTTACCTTTTATGGCGTTCTTTTCTGCGGCAGTCCCAGTTATACCATTTGATAAAGCTGATTGATGTTAGTGATAGCCATTTACAAGAGAAGAAAATATTGAAGGTGGGGGGGAGGGGGGGGGGGGAATGAATCATTAATCTGAGAAAGATAACTTTCGTTTCTCATTTCGAAGTAGAAAGCCGTTTACCATCACGTTGTTGAGTGGTATCGATGCGTCCAAGAGAATCAGAATGCCAACCTTCTGCATCACCAATATTCACGTACACGTGCACGCTCCTGACATTGGTGACGTAGACATGATCTTTGCCTCTGCCGTGACGTTATGTGTTCTTTTTATTTGTCATTCCTTGGTTCGATCTCAGATGAACATCAATGATAAACTTCTTTGTCAATGTAACGATTTGTAATCCCGCATTCCGACTAGAGCGTTTAAAAATAGCCCATATATATCCCACCTGCACACACACACACACACACGCACGCACGCACGCACGCACGCGCACGCGCGCGCGCGCGCGCGCGCGCGCGCACGCACACACGCACGCGCACGCACAACACACACACACACACACACACACACACACACACACACACACACACACACACATATATATATATATATATATATATATATATATATATATATATATATATATATATATATATATATATAGCGGACTTACCACCACTGAGGAAGGCAGTAAAGCCGAAAATTTTGGAAATCTTTTTATCTTGTCTGTTGTGGTTTTTAAACTCTCTGTTTTATATATATATATATATATATATATATATATATATATATATATATATATATATATATATATATATATATATTCAAATGATTCTCTCTCTCTCTCTCTCTCTCTCTCTCTCTCTCTCTCTCTCTATATATATATATATATATATATATATATATATATATATATATATATATATATATATATAAGAAGATGAGAGAACTTTTCTCGATTCTGATGGCGATGCAGGGTTCCTTGACTGTATTATTACTAGAACAGAAGTGATCTCTGCAATTAAAAAACTCACTCAAGAATAAAAAAGCTGCAGGCCCTGATGGAATTGTTGGTGAATTATTCAAAAATGCCGGAAATGTCGTAATTGATTTCTTCGTCAGATTTTTCAATGTACTTTTTGACAAAGGGATATTCCCTGATAACTGGACTGAATCGATTATATTGCCATTATTTAAGAAAGGTGAAGTCAATGATCCAAGTAATTACAGGGGAATATCACTTAGTGATATAAGTAGTAAATTTATATAGCTCTATAATTAACTGTAGACTGCAAAAGTGGGTGGAATTTAATGATAGCACGCACGGGTGAGTGGCAAGCGGGGTTTTAAGAAGGGTTATTCAACTATCGATCAGATGTTTACACTTTTGGCTATTGTACAAAAACAGTTTTCATGGAATCGCAAATTATATGTGGCCTTCATCGACTTCGAAAAGGCATTTGATTCCATATCTAGAAAATTACTTTGGCCGGTACTTCAGAAGAATGGAATAAAGGGTAAAATGTACGGATGTATCAAGAGCATGTATAATTGTGTAAAAGCAAGGGTCAGGTGTGGTGGTGAATTTACAGATTACATAGTTTGTACAAAAGGGTGTAAAGCAAGGAGATGCATGTAGTCCTGTTTTATTTTCCTTGTTTATCAACGAATTAGCACAAGAAATCATAGAGAAGGGAAGACATGGTGCAACAACACTGTCTCCAGATACAGTTGAATTGTTTATTTTGTTATTGGCAGATGATATAGCTTTGTTGTCAGAAACACCAGTTGGCCTTCAGACCCAGTTGAACAATTTATGTGATGCAGCTTCTAGACTCCAACTTAAAGTAAATATGAAAAAGAGCAATGTTGTGGTATTTAGAAAAGGAGGGCACCTTGCAGCACGAGAGAGATGGTTTTTTTTAATGGTGAGCAAATGGCTGTCGTTAACTGTTATAAATATCTTGGTATTTATTTTTCTACCCGACTTAGTTTTGTGGGTGCATGCACAGATCTCGCAAGCAGAGCGAGGAATGCTTTGTTATCAATTCTGCAACGATTGTTCGTACTTAATAATAATTCGCTGAGAGTGTTGTTAAAAATTTTTGATACTCGGGTGCAGCCAATTGCTCTCTATGGTGCTGAACTGTGGGGACTGGATACTGCCGCTGTTCATGTTGAAAAGGTTCATTTGTATGCTCTAAAGAAATTTTTAGGAGTCCACATTAAAACACCTAATGATCTTGTTTATGGAGATACTGGGCGTCACCCTATTTACATAAATTCATGTGTACAGTGTATCAGATACTGGCTAAAGATATCACAGATGAATGATAACAGATTACCTTTAAAAAGCTTATAAAATGTTACTCTGGCTGGATTCACGAGGCAAAACCACACGGGCGTCAAATGTTCGTAAGACCCTATTTCTGAATGGTTTTGGATTTGTGTGGCTGAAACCAGGGTGTGGAAAAATGTGAAATACTTTTTGCAATTGTTTCGTCAAAGACTTATTGATAACAGATGGCAAAACTGGCATGAACATGTTCTGGAAAGTGATAGATTTACATGGTACAGATCATTTAAATCGTTTAATAATTGCGAAACATATCTTTCACTTGATATTGACAGACATATAAAAAATTATATGACGAAGTTCAGATTTGGTGTCTCTGATATAGAAATGCACCGTCAACGGTATAATGTAGTTTCTGACCGCAATCTGACATGCCCATTATGTGGAAAGGCATATGATAATGAAATACACACTTTCTCTTCGTCTGCTCTGCTTTTAGTGACCTACGGCAGGAATATATTCAAGCAAATATTATGTAAATCCATTTCAGTTATGTGTGACTCTATTAATGACGAACAAAAATAAAATTATTGTGAGGAATTTATGCATGTATTATATAAAGCCTTTAAGAGGCGAGCTGTTATGGTTAGCTAATAAATGTATGACACACACCAATATTACATGGAAATGGATATCCTAGTATGG
>JADBJO010008260.1:17500-35000 GCA_016801955.1 Conus betulinus | reverse complement strand
CTAATATTTTCATTGAAAAGAAGGAAGATTGAGCATTAAACACAATTCTATCTACAAAATGTTTCTTCTTGTTGATATTTCTTTATGGACATGAAGGCCAGATCTCCCCACTGGCGCTCAGCTCTCCGTCGATCGGCCTTGGCAGCTTTGATCTGGTCGGCTGCAGCGCTGTACCACGGGCAGGAGGGACGGTTCGTCACCTTGCAGCGTTTGGCCGGGGCGTAGGTGTTGAGGGTGTCCTGGAGACACAGGTCCAGCTGATGAGGGGTGAGGGGCTGGGGGGCGGAGTCCAGGGAGGTCTTCAAATCATCCCTAAAAGAGGACATGTTGATGTCAGCCAGCCTCCTCTTCTCCACGTATCTAGGCTGAGTGGGGGGCCTAGGCACAGATAGCTCCACAACCACACAGTAGTGGTCTGAAGGTAATGTTTTCCACTGTAGTCGACTGTACAAGGGTATCATCTTGGCGGCCCACGACCCAATCCAGCGTATGACCACGACAATGGGTCGGAGCATCCACCGACTGGGCAAGGCCGTATGTGTTCAGGATGTCAAGGAGTTTGGCGGTGGAGGGGTGAGAGGGCTGGTCTAGATGATAATTGACGTCGCCAACAATCAGAAGATGTCCGTTCAAACTATTACAAAAGTCCAAGAGGTCGAGAAGTTCAGAAAAGAATTCTTTTTCAGTCAGTTTATTTTCCTATTGGGGGGGGGGGCGGTAAAGGGTTAACAAGTTAATAGAATGCTGTGGAAGGGTGATGATGAGGTGCACTATTTCAAATGTAGAGTGTTTAAATGGTAAATCAGACTGGACTTTGACGTTGGGGACAGACACTCTCTCATAATGATGGCAATGCCACCACCACGTGAGGGACGGGGGAAAGACAGAGTGCAGTATCCTGGTGGGGCCAGTCCTGTGCATTTTTTGCTTCATCGCCCTGAGGACGTAACCATGATTCCGTGATGCAGAAAAGGTCAGGGGCATTGTCCAGAATGAAAGAGTTTATGGCAGGTATCTTTCTTTCTTTGCTGCGGACTGAGCGTTAAAAGGAACACACAGACATCAATGAAGCAGGAGTAGTTTGGGTTTGAGAGAGAGTCTTGATTCGGATCAGGTTTCCAAAGTTGACAAACGAGGATTTTTTCGTTAGCAGTCTAGGGGACACAATCACCGGAATTTTCCTTGTTTTACGTCTGCCACCGCGTCGAGTGCGCTTGCGTGGCAAGGCGTAACCAATGCCGAGTTCGCGGAGTCGAGAGGTCAGGGCAGAGGTCAAAGGCGCAGCACTCACTGACAACATTTTTGTTGGATCCCATCTCATTGTTCAATACCTGGAAATGAATTGGCTGATCGTACTGCTCGGGCAGGTGCAAAAATATCTTTTAAATCCAAGGATAAAAGCATTCTTTTGAGTTTACAAGAAGGTACAAAACAAATTGTTTCACTGTTTTACAGACTTAGGTTAAACGCTTCCAAAACCAAGTTCATAAAAATCATCCAATGTGTATGCGGGGCTGCTGATAGTTGTACAACTCATATTTTTGTACTTTTGTCCTTCTTTTGAATAAGCTCTATCAAAATTCAGAAAAGATGAATCTAAATGCATTTTCCAAGAACTTGTACTTCTTTTGAACTTTGTTCTTAACTTAATGATAAGTTCAGTTGGCTCTTTTTCATGATTTCTGCATATTTTAAACTGTTGTGTTTTGACTATTGCAGTTTGATTTGCTATATCGCTTTTTTCTAAGGATTGTTCTTATGTAGTATTTCCCCTAATATTTAACAGACACACACAGGCGCACATGCACGCGCGCGTGCACACACACACACGCGCACACACACACACACACACACACACACACACACACACACACACACACACACACACACACACACACATGAACGCACATATGCAAGCACGCATGCTTACTACACACACATGCGCACATACAAGTAAAACGTTTACTTCCTGTCTAATATCACTTTAAAGTGAAAAGACGTTGAATCGAAGAACAACACAACAACGAGAGAGAGAGAGAGAGAGAGAGAGAGAGAGAGAGAGAGAGAGAGAGAGAGAGAGAGAGAGAGAGAGAGAGAGAGAGAGAGAGAGAGAGAGACGTGGATCGATCGGAAATCTATGTGTCACTGTATACATTTCGTTTGTTCTTTTTTCCGAGATCATCGGAAGAACAAAAATGTTGTGTCCCTGGCATCTTTCAGAGATATGTGTGTGTGTGTGTGTGTGTGTGTGTGTGTGTGTGTGTGTGTGTGTACATGAGGAGTTCACTCGAAAGTCTATGTCTCGATTTTTTTCCCAGCTCAACCGAAGACCAAGGATGATGTGGCCCTGGCATCTTTCTACGGTGGGTGTGTGAGTGAATGAGTGTGTGTGTGTGTATGTCTGTGTGTGTGTTTGTGTGTGTGTGTGTGTGTGTGTGTGTGTGTGTGTGTGTGTGTGTTTCAGATGGAACATTGAATAAGCAGAGAAACTGCTTTTTTACATCAAGCCATCAACACAAACAAAGAAAAACTTGAATGATAAAATAATGAAAACGAAGAATACAAAGAGTGAAAATCAGCGGAAAAGGGCGAGGGAGGTGGTGGGGGGTGAAACCTAAGATGGATGAGGAGGGGAGAGGAAAATAGGAGGAGGGAGGTGGTAAGATGGAGGGGGTGGAGTGGAGGGAGAAGGAGGAGAGAGAGAGAGAGAGCTAAGTTATGCACAATATCAATACATTGTCTACAAGGCATACACACGCATAAACAGACACATGTACATTGCATAAAAAATATATACAAGGATACATCATGTAAAATCACTGAAGAGTTATTTCAAGGGAATTTGAGAAAATATTGATGGCTAACCATCCATGAGATGCTTTTTCAGATTTTTCTTAAACTGATTTTTGTTCTTTATGTTTTTCAAAGTGATTGGTAGCTTGTTCCATACATTTCCACCAGAGTATAAAAGACTAGATTTATAAAGATTATTTCTTGGTCTAGGAAAGGATAATAAATGACTATGTCTATAAGTGTTAGTTGTAAATGAATCTCTTATCTTTTTAGGTGCATATCCGTTTGTAACATTATGCATGCATACTGCCTTATTGAACAAAAGTCTGTTGTAGAAAGTTAACATATTAAGTTGTTTATAGTCTTCTGTAGTTAGGGTGCTTGATTTTAGTAACACTAATTTTACTCTTTTATACATTCGATGAATAATTTTCAAGTTGGTTTCACTGAGTTATCCCATAGGGTTGATGCATAATCAATGATTGATAGAACGTGAGCACAGAAAAAGAGCTTTCGAGAATGAGTGTCCAGGAAGTTCTTAATCTTGGCTAATTGAAGTAATTTTTTTGAGAGACTTTTTCCCATTGACGTTATATGGTCGGTCCATGTTAAATCTTTATCTATTATTACTCCTAATATTTTATGTGAGTCGACTTCTTCTATTTTAGGGTCAGATATAAACAATGGTGGAAATTTTAACTTCATCTTTTGTCTTTTTTGTCGGGCACATACAAACATGCACTTGGTTTTGCTTGCATTTAAGGACATATGGTTCAACTGAGTCCATTCGATAAGTTTTTTAACATCATTTTGGAGTTTGTGTGTGTGTGTGTGTGTGTGTGTGTGTGTGTGTGTGTGTGTGTGTGTGTGTGTTTGAGTGTGTGTGTGTGCATGTGTGTATATGTGTGTATACATTTGTATTCATGTATGTGGAGAGAGAGAGACAGAGACAGAGACAGTGAGACAGAGAGAGAGAGAGAGAGAGAGAGCATCGAGCAAGCCTGCATGCAAGCGTGCACCCATATATGTGTGTGTGTGTGTGTGTGTGTGTGTGTGTGTGTGTGTGTGTGTGTGTGTGTGGTGTGTGAGACGTGTTTAAGGGAAAAAATAACATTTTCTCTTCCTAAAGCTATGCAGGTACTTTTGAGAAAACTAAAAATGCTGTGGTAATGTAGAAAGAATGCACATAGGGTACAGATAAAATGGTACGTCCAGGGACTAGAGCAGTTGACCTTGATGTTTTCTAAACGTCATAGATGTCAAGGTAGAGTGTGTTGCTGCTACTATACCTTGCTGACCAGGAACGTATGGGAAGACAGATGCTGCCGCTCTGTTCGTACTGTATTTGAATTGAATCGGGGAAAAATTACAACATAATTAATAGGATGATTTTTTTTAATGAAAATGTGAGTAGACGGTGATAAACGCATAATTCTCACTATTAGAAATAAAACTTTAGATGAAATAAATTACTACTTTGTTCTTATCACCCCCCTCCCCCCCCACCACCAATGTGAACCTCAGTGGAATATGGGGAAAGGATTGCTGCTCTGTTCACACACTTTGAGCACTGGGCACAGCGCCTCACATATAATTTGAATAATATAAATTGAATCAAAAGCTTGCTAGCTGCTTAGGTAGATGATGTTAATCGTCTTTTGCAAGTGACTGAGAACCAATGTTTGACTAAATTTCCTGGATCATCATGAGAGCTGCCCCAGGACTTAACGCTCTGAGGGTTTGCCCTCATTTTATATGCTCTCACCCCGAGGTATTTTCAGACCTCAGTTCTTTCCGCAGAGCTGTTCCAGACTTAACTGTACAATTATAAGTCCACGCAGTATCAGACTTCAGCAGGTTTGGCCATGATGTCATCAAATGTGTTATCACTGAAGCTGAAGGTAACTGTTTAATGTCTAAAGAATCATTTGTGTCTGTTAACTGACATCCCTTGAAAGCTGTAAGGAATCAGCCCCTCTTAAGAGGGGACTGGAAACCCCTTCGTCCCGCCATTGATGCTGATCAACATTCAGCTGTACAGTACCAGACCTAATACAGAACCAGGCCTTCCACATTACTGGAGCCAAGTGTTCCAATCCTATCAAAATCACGGAAAAGAGGCTGCCAAAAAAACAGCTTCTGGATCTAAGATCAAAATGCCATGATTATGATTTAAGGAGATTAGTTCCTGTGACAATCCCAACATGAGGTGAAAGGCGTATACCAGGGTGAAAAAGCACATGCTCAGCACAGTGCTGTGTTCTCAGGAAGTGATCAACTCACCCCTGTATATCAACGTAGTATGAATAATAAATAAATGTGAGCAAGGCCTCACGTAGATGCCAGTAACTTAAAACCTAGAACTGACACATGAGGAAAAAGGATGCAAGTATGGATAACAAGATCCAGATCTTCTTGCAAAAGAGAAGTGAATTCTCGGGACTTGCAATCAAAGAAACCGTAAGCAAAACAAATGCAATGCAACCACATGTACTGCATGCGCGTTGTGTGCCTTTATCAGTAAAGTACAGACATAGCACCACGTTCTGCTTCTCACGTTTGCTTCTTCGTACAGGGAGCGGAAACTGGTCTTTCCACATTCACAACTGTAAGGCTACGTCTCTGGACTGTTGCATCCAAAGATGCCAAGGTCAAGAGTGGTGGAGTGGGTTAGAATTGGGGAGAAGTGAAAATAACCAAACGATCAGGGAGTGAAGCAAAGCGTGGGGTGTGGGTAGGGGTCGTTATGACGACCAACTGAACCCATGGTGAAGAGGGATGGAGTGAGGAAAACAGATGATGATGATGAGACGTGCTGAACGAACTGAAGAGAGGGGAGAGGGACAGAGAGGAATGTAGAAAGGGAAGCAGTGACAACCCAGTGTGTGTGTGTGTGTGTGTGTGTGTGTGTGTGTGTGTGTGTGTGTGTGTGTGCGCACGCATAAGCGGAAATATATAGCGTCAGAGAGAGAGAGAGAGAGAGAGAGAGAGAGAGAGAGAGAGAGAGAGAGAGAGAGAGAGAGAGAGAGATGTACGGATGAGGATCTAGCAATGTTCCAGGAAAAAGAAATGAAAGGATCGGGGGCTGGAGAGTGGGGAAGGAGCAGGAGATGGGGTTAATGGATGGCAGACGTAACTGCAGGGAAAACCCAAAAAGTAACACACATGGTTGGTGGTGGGGATGAGTGGGGTGGGGCGGGGAGGAGGGGGGGTTTGAGGGTTACGCCAAAATTAACAGTGCATCTTGAGAAGCACATGCTCATAGCAGCCATCACCATCACAACAACCACAAGTCTCCTTAAATATCTGTACCCACTTCAGAACATAAAGCACCTTTCTTTGACAAGCGTGGCCGGTGGTGGCCTTTTAAAAGATATGCTGTTCCCCCAGCCCACCCCAATCAAAGTTATGGCTAGGGGAGTGGATGGGGAGGGTGCTGCTTCCCCATTCCCCCCCCCCCCCCCTGTCACAGGGGATGCAGGGTGACATGTCTGCCTCCACCCCCCCCCTCCCTCCCTCATCAACAAAGTGTATGTGGATGAGGAGGGGGGGGTGAGGAGGCAGCTGCCCCCTTCCACAACGCCTGGCCCTGATTTCAAACGTCTGACCCCCTTATTCTGACGCTGGTCTGCCATTGATATCGTGTAATTAGGAAAAAGTCATAAAACCCTCAGTGTGTGTGTGTGTGTGTGTGTGTGTGTGTGTGTGCGTGTGTGCGTGTGTGTGCGCATATGTGTGAGTGTGTGTGCGTGTGCGTGTGTGTGTGTGTGTGTGTACGTGCGTGCGTGCGCGCGCGCGCGCGCGCGCGCGCGCGTGTGTGTGTGTGTGTGTGTGTGTGTGCGCGCGCGCATGCGTGTGTGTGCGCGTGCGTGTGTGTGTGTGTGTGTGTGTGTGTGTGTGTGTGTGTGTGTGTGTGTGTGTGTGTGTGTGCAGATAATGCAAAGCGAGCCCTACAAAGATATTGGGCGAAATCCTTGTGCTGCCCAGAAGATAGGTGGTGCTGTAAGTTGGATGAGCGACTGAAAACGTGCATTTGTGTATGTCTGTATATGGGTTATTCCACATAATGAAAAAAAACTGGAGACCCGTTTCAGACTTAAATCTGATATATTAAACTAGTTTGTCATGCATTACTAACATAGAGTGATGTACTTCCGAAACTTTTTAATGTGGACTAAATAGGCTTCGTCGGGAAAAGATACAGTGGCTTTGATATTGTCACATGACACAATAGATTGTTAGGATCAAAGTAATGTACCTGGATTGTTACTAAATGCAGATTTCGATAAGGCTTTTGACTGGGTGTTTATGTTAAAGGTATTAAAAGGATTTGGTTTGGATAGAGACGTTAGTAGATGAATAAGCAGATTTTATTAATCTTGTGGCAATGTAAATGGTCAGGGTCCACGATGATTTGAAATCAAGGCATATTAGCCATAATGGCGAGAGAACATCCACGTGTTGAAGGCAGAGCAATGAATAGAAAAAAAAACAAGAAAAAAAAACATTCATCATTGTTCATTTGGCTGTCGAGGCGATGAAGACCACTTCAGTCATCTTGGGGGTTGAGGGGGTGAGACGATTTGTGGATATGCCGGTGGCTGATCAAGCTGATGCATGCATGGAACGTGTGGTGAAAGTTTGGACAGGGAATGTGGGGAGGCATCTTGATTGCTGGCGTGGGATTTACTTGCCTTGCTGGCGTGGGATTTACTTGCCTTGCTGGCGTGGGATTTACTTGCCTTGCTGGCGTGGGATTTACTTGCCCGAGGCCGATGTCATCTGCGAATCGCAGATTCAAGAGCAGCCATCCTCCAATGGAAACGAATGTCTGGAAGTTACCGAAGCGTCTCTTGCCCTGTTATGTCCTCTGGGCAGATATTAAAACGAACTAGGGATAGAAGGCATCACTGTCCAATTCTGGTCTTGAACAAGGGTCTTCACGGCTGTTATCAGGAGAACTGCACTAGTTGACTCTACATACAGTGCCCTGATGATGTTTGCTAGTTTGGTATCAAAGTTAAAGTTCTTCAGCACTTGCCACAAACCCTCATGACAGGCATGGTTTAAAACATTTTTTTAAGTCCATGAAATTATGGAGCAGACCTTGTTGCCATAGGGTGCTTCTCTGTTAGGAGTCTGATGTTGAAGTTCGGTTATATCATATTGTGTTTTGTCAGAATCTTGCTTGTTATTCTGGTAGGATATTTTCTGCCTTCTCTTAATCTTGTTAAAGAATTCTCAGTATTAATTTACTAGGACCATTAATTAGGCTGATAGTTCTCTAATTCTGGATTTCCTTGTGTCGGGAGTGGTATTATCACGGATCTGGTCAATCATTATTGTCACTGTCTTGTCATCAAGATCTTCTTACAGACTGTTAGTAAGAACTGGGTCCATTCTTTTGACTGCTTTCGTTTAGCTCAGAGTTTCTGACAGAGTGTTGGCAATATTCTCATGAACTCGCATCCAGCGTGTTTCAGGAGCTCTGCTGGATTGCTGTCCAGCCTAAGTGATTTACCTTTCTTAGCTGATACCAAATCCACAAAATGGAACTTAGGCCGAAAGAAGAAGACAACCCGTATTGTGTACCATTTGGTCTGGGGTTCCACTCTGTGGTTTTAATCGTTCATCCAAGACCGATTTTTTTTTGCCCAGTTCGAAGAAGGAAATAACTGTCTGTTGTCATTGCCTTGATTGTTATTTGCCTTGCCTGAAGAAGACCGGATAGGTCGAAATGCGTTGTTTGTTTTGTAATCTGTTTTTGTGTCGTTGGTTTGGTGACACAGTAATTCCGTTTTTGCTGTTATGAGACAGTTGTCTGGAACTTCTTGTTGCATGACTGTGAGGAGGCCTGGGTATTGTGTGGCAGACAGCTGCAATCGCTTGAACCGTTTGTCTGTATGTCTCCACCAATTCGTGGGTGTCTCCAATTTCCAAACACCTCGGCGCTCTGAGTCCCCTGGCTTTCAGGCTTCCCGACAGCTGCAAGGAAATTGAACATGGGGCGAAGAAAGAAGCCAATTCATGCCAGAGCTGGCATCGAACAGAAGAGAACCTGGCAGCCCTCTAAGGTCTTTCAAGTACAATCTGAAGGCAGGCAACATTGTTGGCTGGGAACTTCAGGAGCCATTCACAGCGTCTGACACTGGTTAGTCAACAAGGATCTGCAGGGTGTGGAGGGACTGCAGCTGACAGGTTTGCATGTGAAGCGCCGTGTATGCTAGAAGACAGGACTGGGTTCTGTGTCCCAAAATTGCCTCCCAGCGTGCTGTCATTGTTGAGCATTGTTTTGGGGGCAACAGTCACATCTTTGGTATCACCTGTAATGAGGAAAAGACCATGAAGTTTCATCATAATCATTATATATATATATATATATATATATATATATATATATGTGTGTGTGTGTGTGTGTGTGTGTGTGTGTGTGTGTGTGTGTGTGTGTGTGTGTGTGTGTGTGTGTGTGTGTGTGTGTGTGTGTGTGTTATATGTTTATAATTTTTCGGTTTTTTTGTTTTTGTTTTTTTTTTTTTTTTTTTTTTTCTACTGTGCCATTAAAAAGGGAACAAAACATTTACAAATAAAATGAAACATTATTATCCTGTTTCAGGTTAGCCATGATGAAGGGAAATGGTGAGTATTGAGAAAGAACTACGCACCGATAAGCTTTAAATAAATATGTAAATGACTGAAGAATACAACAGCGTAGGCCTCTTTCACATCAGTAATTTATATCAGAAACAGATGCATCAAGTAAATTACACAAGCTAGGCGAAAGAAAGACAGAGTGGGAACGGTGTAGAGCGAGGGGTCTGCAAGAGTGAGTGTTTAGAATGGCATGTGTTGGTGTAAATGATTTGGTTGTGATAAATTGGTGTCTCTGGTTTGAGCAGTCGAGCATATCGATGTCAGGAAAGTGTTGGAGAAAGTGATTGGGACAGTAGACAGTAACTAGAGCGAGTCGGCTAGAGACTTCTAGTCATGAGCTTTGAAAACAGGAAATGTTTCACTGCTTATAGTTCATTGTGCTTCTTCGGGAGGTGCAACAAAAGCAAAATAGTCCATTAATCTTCGCTTTGTGATCTGAAACCGATCTTTTTTTCTTAAAATTTCCGTTTTGTTTGACTCAGAATTGTGTGAAATTTGCTAAGAATGGCGAAACATAGGACAAAAAAAAGTTAGCTGAAAGAAGACTCTGTTCTCTAAAAAGTGTTTTTTTTTTCTTCGTTAGCAGACTGACCTCTCAACAGATACTTTCCGGACTTCCTGTTGTTTTTTGTTGTTTATTTCTGTTGAAAATTTACCCACTGCCTCTGCCTTTCTATGTAAAGACGTTTTCACTGGAAAGATTCTCTTCTCTTGTTTTAAAGACTGGAATGCTGTTTGTACTCTTTACCAGTATTACATTTACTTCCAATAATGATTTCACATATGAACAATTTTCATCCGGAGCAGGTCTGTAAAACAAAGGTTTCCCTTACCCTGTTCTAAATTTACCTGTCAACAAACAAATGTTCCTTCTAAAGACTCATGTTTTTCTGGAACATGTTTTGGGACAAATGTTCTTTTTTGCTGATTTACACTTACCTTCCAAGAAAGAATGTTTCATTTCAAAGACTTTTAAAAACTGAAAATTGTTTGAAATCCACATTTTCGAATAACACCTCCTCCCTGTGCACACTATGTTAAGCACTTTTTCAGGAATACATTTCTTGCGTTTGTTCTAAACGTACCAGTAAATAAAGACATCTTTTCTGTAAAAGTAATTTTTCCTGCAAGTTTTCTGGACCATAATCTTTTCTCTCTGTGTCTGTTCTTGATGGGTCTTAATCATTTCTCCTTTAAAAAAAAAGTGTGTGTGTGTGTGGTGCGCGTGTGTGTGCGTGCGTGCGTGCGTGCGTGCGTGTGTGTGTGTGTGTGTGTGTGTGTGTGTGCGTGCGTGCGCGTGCGTGCGTGCGCGTGCGTGCGTGCGTGCGTGCGTGTGTGTGTGTGTGTGTGTGTGTGCATGAGTGTGTGCAGACTTGGGATGAGACCCCTGCAAACTGTCCCTGGATGTGAGATTTGGAAAGCAGACTGTTCCTTTCGCACGTGTTCGTGGAATTTCGAATGGTCGTTAACAACACGCTGCCACTTGCAAGCTACAATCTCTCTGTCCTTTCATCTGTGCAACTGGATGATGTAACAAATGAAATGTCATAGAAATTTTAAAATGGGTATACACTATGACCATGTAGTTAGTAATTACATCATTTGGACTTTTTGAAATATTTTTCAAAATGTAAGTTTTTTCCCCTTGGAAAGGTCCATTGTAGTTAAATATTTGAGTATGTTATATTTTGCACAGAAGCTATAGAATGCTGTCTTCTTGTTGTTCCCACATCAATGGTGGGGGCAGAAATTATTGGTTTTGGTCAGTGTAATTATGACCCGTATTTAGTGCTATAGTGATTGCATTTTCACCGTTGAATGTTTAATCTGCAAACAGAAAAAGGTTGATCGACTAATAAAGACTTGCATGGCACAGTTTTTGTGAACTCAGCATGTTTTGTTGATGTGCTTGATGCATGCAGGATACATTCAAGTGTGACTCGTGGTTCTTTGGTATCGTTATGGAGAGCAGAACAGTATTGCCGGATCTGAAGTAGAGTTACTGTATTTTGTTGATCAAAAAGAAGAATTACTCCCCTTGAGTCAATATATGAGGACCCGAGTGGAACGAAAGAAGGAATGAAGTGATGTCTGGTCTCCTGCCTGTCCACCTCAAATTATCACCAGGAGGATACAGTATGTCAATGAACAGTGTACTCCTGTGCCACAGATAAGGGGAATATCAAGGTGCATTGCCGTCGTAAGACATTAGTGGAAGCGAACATTGTTGAAGAAATTGATTGTCGGATTTCATCAGTTCATGTGCATCAAAACTGTTCCAGAAAAATAACCAGAAAAGATGACGCCTGTCTTTCCATTAAAACAGTTACAGTTTCACAGTGTGTCGGTCAAGCGAATACATCTAGAGAGTCACATGTTTGATTTGAAGTGCACGCCAGGATATCGATCAGGATACTGACTGTCGGCATTCAAGGCGCACCGTTTTACACCGATGTTGTAATGTGTTTCTTTTTCACTCTGAGCTGTTGAAACAGCCGATGGGGCGACACTGCTTTGCCCTGCCTACTAGCTGTGTCTGTGCCATGAAAACGGCAGGTTCGCTCTGTCAGAACGCGAGCCCTAAAACAGTACCTCCCATACAGATTATGATCATCTATTGTCAGGCTAGGCAAAAAATCAAGCCTTGTAGTCGGAGCCATCCAGCGAACTCGGCACTGCCTACATGCCTATTGCATTGTAATGAATGTCATTTTCACAACAGATTTCTATGAACCTCGAATTTGGAACTGCTCTCCAAGGCAAAGGATACATCATAGTATGGCGCGCCCGCTCTGTGTGTGTGTGTGTGTGTGTGTGTGTGTGTGTGTGTGTGTGTGTGTGTGTGTGTGTGTGTGTGTGTGTGTGCGTGCATGCGAACGTGCGTGCGTGCGTGCTTGCGTGTGTGTGTGTGTGTGTGTGTGTGTGTGTGTGTGTTAAAGTACACGATTTTTTTTCACCTCTCCACATGTATTGTTCTACAGATATTTTTTTTTTTGCCAGAGACCACCCCTTTGTCGCCATGATATCGTCTTCACTGCACACACAGCCTCAGTTCATAGTCACCCCTACCTATACACCCAACCCCTCCCAAAGACTAGCAATTGGATAATTCAATTATGGTGACAAGAAGAAGAGGGAAACACCGCCCTATGTAGGACATACAAGCGACCCATGATGCTCTCCCTTCGTAGGATTGTGCGTGATTCATCATGCACCCTTTCCACAACACCCCTTTGTATTCCTGCATCTTTTGCATACATCGTTATATTGATCTGTGCGTGTGATCCCTCAAGCACCCTTTCCACAAGGCCCGAGTGTGTTCCTGCATCTTGTGTGTACATCGTTATATTGATCTGTGTATGAGATGCATCCTGCCTCCTTTCCACATTGCTCTGTCGGCTAAATATGTGTTCTGACACGTTCGTCTCTGAGGTTTGTTGCCTCATTTAGGATGGACTGTAAGATCAACACTCTCTGCTACAAATGCACTTCCATCTTTGTGACTGTCTTCACCTCCGCACTCCTGATCCGATTCTCTACGTTCTGACTCGGATCCATTGTTCTGAATTTTTTCAATTTTACGTACTCTCTCTCTCTCTCTCTCTCTCTCTCTCTCTCTCTCTCTCTCTCTCTCTCTCTCTCTCTCTCTCTTTTCTCTCGCACACACACAGACGGACACACAGACAGACAGACAGACTCTCTCAACTCTCTCTCTCTCTCTCTCACACACACACACACACACACACACACACACACACACACACACACACACACACACGCACGCACGCAGTGGAAACTGTCAAAATCATCAAAAGCTTCCCTGTTTCTTGTCTGATCCTAATCCTCACGCTGTCTGATCCTAATCCTCACGCTGTCTGATCCTAATCCTCACGCTGTCTGATCCTAATCCTCACGCTGTCTGATCCTAATCCTCACACTGTCTGATCCTAATCCTCACACACTGTCTGCTCCTAATCATCACACTGCATGTTTAACATTTTTAGCTCTACTGGCTGTGTGTGCCAGACATTGTTCTTTAAATGTATGCTATGTGCCTATGCTAAATGACCTGTGTAAGCACTTTAAACATGCGTTGTTCTGCACATGGGAAAGTGCCACGTACACACTATTGTCATTATCATTATTATCATTATCATCGTCATCATGATTATCTTTATTATCATTATTGTTGTTTTTACTGTTTTTATATTTGTTATATTTTCATTCATTTAGTTATTTCCTGTGAATACATTAGCGCGCACGCATTACCAATCTGAATACAAACGCACAGACATGGATCTATAAAACAAAAGAAAACATAACCAGTCTGATGATAATGGCAAACATAGGCCAGTTCATGTTCTCCTAAGCGCAAAGGAAATGAACTGTCGGGGACTCACCGTGTCTAGCGTATAACATGATGATATGAGGAGCCGTTCTCTCTCCTTCAGCCGCCCTTGATCTTCCCTGAACTGAATCACGTACCCATTTACTGTTGGGTGGACAGAGGGTTTTCAAGCCAGCCCTACGTGTGGCTCAAACTCATGACTGTCAGCTTTGTGGGCCCTGCGATGGATTCCTTAGTACACATGCAATATCACTCAGTGACACAAGCAGGTGTAGTGGGACCTATTAACACACGTGTATTACCAAGCTGATGACAAATGTGCGCATACATGGATTGATGGTATATCATGTGCCCATCTAGGTAAGTAAGGTAATGTGCTTATAGCCCAGCCGACTGCAAAGGGCCATATCAGGGCTGTCGCCGCGTTAGTGTTAACCCACAAGTATTTCACTCATAAAATTCTTTTTAAATACACCTTCTTAAAACTCACCTGGAATTTTGTTTAAAAATTTTTAACTAACACAGATCAAATGAAACTTTTTTTTTTTTTTTTTTTTTTTTTTTTTTAATGCTGATCGATGAGAATGAGGATGATTGAGATGATGCTACGGATTTCCATTTCGGTCTGAGACTACATGACAGGGCTGTACTCTACGCTCCTTTCATAATATATCCCGGCGTCAACCAGGCCCGAGAGATACAGACACCTGCAGTGTTGGTCAGGAAATTTGAGCAACACTCTCAGAAACGCATCCATTAAGTGGATGAGACTCGACTGTGTGGTCCCCAGCCTTCCCAACTGAGCCCGCAGCAAACTCAACTCTGGGTAGGAGCCGGTCGGGGCAGAAAAACCCACATGACTTCTGATGGGATTCGAACCCACGACCTCCCAGCCGGGAGTCCGCGACGCTAACCACTTCAAACCACGGCGGCTGGTCAAATGAAAACATGTTAGTCTCCCTCAGAAATTCAAAGATCACATCAGGTGGAACATCCCTGAACAAGGTTTTCAGGGAGTCTACTGTAGAATGTTTGTTTTACTTTTCAGGGAGTCTACTGTAGAATGTTTGTTTTACATCATGCAAGTCCCAACACTCTTAAAAGAGAATGTGTGTTTCAGTGTCGGTGGTACATGACATGGAATGCACTACGGAGTTTCATCACTCTCTTTAAAAGGCACGAATGGGTTAAAAAATAAATTGCCAGTGTGCAGTCGGCATAAATCTTTTCTTCTTTGCGACCACGAGAGATAGATGAGAGGGACTCTTTTAGGTTTGGACAGATCTGAACAAATTTGTTGTCCGTCTGTGTATTCCAAAAATCCTGCCAGAGGTCTCCGACATAATCATTAACTTTCGGTTTCAAATCTAGGTAGGAGATAGATATGTTAGGTAGTTTCCTTGTCGTGGCATTCTTGGCCAAACGATCAGCCATTTCATGTATTGCAATGCCCAATGACCGGGAACCCAATCAAGAACAATGTTGTGACCTTCCGCTTTCAAAGAGGTTAAAAAGTGCAAAAAAACGTTATGAACCCCATCTGATGACATGTACAAATACAGACATCATTAGACATACATTGATTACCACTCTTGATAACACATTACACATATATGGATCTATGAATATATATATATATATATATATATATATATATATATATATATATATATATATTATATTAAAAAATGAAGCATAAAAACCGACAAACTTGTCTCGAGCCTCTTGCCTCTTGCTCTCATCAGGATATCCTCCCAATGCACGCTGTCGCTCTTTTATAGCGTGCGGTGTTGTTCCACGCAAGAGTGTTTATCCGTGTTTTGCCAAGTCCGTGAAAGGAGCAAGCTATGCTTTCTGCACGTTGTGCAGAGCCAAGCTTTAAGCTCTGAGGGTGCTCATGCGCTGGCTAAACACACGAAGACGAAAAAATACACGGACCACGTCAAAGCTGTGGAATCTTCCCCGAAGATACCTAATGCAGTGAAGACTACATCGGACAAAATCGCCGTCACGCAGGCCGACCTTCTCTTTATGGAGTTCATTGCAGAACACAACTTGCCCATGTCAGTGTCAAACCATGCAGATAAGAATAAGATGATTTTTTTCTTCTAGCAGAGTTTTATTCTCCTACCCCTTTTATATGCCACTAATGATATCAAGCGACATTTACAAAATCTCTCTCTCTCTCTCTCTCTCTCAGCTCTCTCTCTCACTCTCACACACACACACACACACACACACACACACACACACACACACACACACACGCATACGCTCGCACGCACACACCCACGTGCACGCGCGCGCGCGCGCGCACACACACGTGCACGCGCGCGCAAACACACACACACACACACACACACACACACACACACACACACACACGTGCGCGCATGTACCTTGTTTGTGGGTGGGTGGATAGGCTGGCTGGCTGGCATAAAGTTGGTATTAAGTTGGTATTGGGTTAGTTACAGGGGCAAAGTTCTGTAAGAGAAGCAGAAGGTTCCAGATTCACAGTACAAAATGCGTTTGTTTTAATAATCTAGTTAGTTTGATTTGGATTATGATTAAATATTACTGGTGACATTTGAAATACATTAGATTAAAACAGGACATATGCATATGCATTACGTTTAATAAGGGATGTTATGCTAAGGGGAAGAATAATCTTTATGGTTAAAAAAACAGAATACTGTTTTACCTTTAAGGCATAGGAGCATGGTGGTGGTGAAAAGATTTTACTGTGTGAATAATGTAGACAACAGTAGTACTCTGGGCAGAACTATCAAGTTAGAACTAGGGTCCTATGGTGGAATGCAGTGATTTGGAGAAAGGTACAAATTTCGAATTTTGCTCGAAATGAATATATCTATAACTGTTTGTGTGCTCTCTCAGCCTCAGTCTGTCTGTCTGCTGTCTCCCCTCCCCCCCCACCCCCTTCCCCCAAATCTCTGTCTGTGTGTTTAACTAGGTGTCTATCTTTCTGCCTGTCAGTTTGTTATCTCTTTTTCTTTTAATATAATTTGAACTCATTTACATAAACTACCCATGGTCAAATTGTTTGCATTTATTGAGATTTGATATTTCGTTGCATTTGAATTTTATTCTGTTTGTGGATTATTGATTTTTTTTTGACTTCACATTACTTGGGGAAAGTTTGGCATGTGATATAAAAAAACTGTGACTCAGTTAAAATCTACATAATATCTCTCCCTATCTCTCTTTCTCTCTCTCTCTCTCTCTCTCTCTCTCTCTCTCTCTCTCTCTCTCTCTCTCTCTCTCTCTCTCTCTCTCTCTCTCTCTCTATGTCAGTATGTGTGTTTTGTCTCAAATTTAGAAAACATAAGCATGAAAATGAATACACATTAGCTTTTTTTTTTTTTTTTTTTTAATCTTTTCATCATTTTACGCGCACGAAGGCTGATTGGTTTGTATATAGGTTTAACTAGAAATTTGATGTTGAATGCATTAATAGTAGATAAAAATTCACACATGCATTTCTGTGCTTTTCTGGGGTACTTTTCTGCTCACTTTTCTGCGTTGCCCCATGTAGCCCACTGGGGGCCTATGCCGGTGTCGTAAATAATACTGTCGCTCATAAAATCGTGTGTCGCAGCGACAGTATTTTCCTGGGAAATACTGCAGCTGGTTCATGAAAAAATTATCGGAGCGACTTAATTTCATACAAATTGGTAGCGCGACAGGGAT
>JADBJO010008260.1:0-12500 GCA_016801955.1 Conus betulinus | reverse complement strand
CAGTCGCCCTCCTTTCTCCGCACCGCAGTCCTGCTTAACCCCTCCCCCCCCCCCCCCCCCCCCCCCCCCCCCCCCCACCACCACCACCACCACCACCAAAAAAAAAAAAAAAAAAAAAAAAAAAAAAAAAAAAGAAAAAAAAAAACAGAAAAAAAAAAAAATATTCTATTTCCATTCTGTATACATCCGAACGGCTCCCCTCCGTCAAATTGTTTGAGCGATTAACCGCGAAGCTGACAGTCTTGAGTTCGAACCATTCGTGGGATCGGACCCCATGGTTTGAAAACTCTGTCTGCCCACTCAGCGGTAAATGTACCTGATAAAGACAGGTAAGGTTAAAGCTGAGAGAGAGAGAGAGAGAGAGAGAGAGAGAGAGAGAGAGAGAGAGAGAGAGATCCGTCCTCCGTACCACTGTGCCCAAACACAATCAATCTCTGATGGTTCACTGCCCCTACGTTCACTTCGTCAGGTTATGGGACTTTCTTCTTTAACCTTTTGACACCCCGCGCCACGCCCTCTGTCCCCTTACGCCATTTTTTTTTTTTTTTTTTTTTTATTGCACTGTATTATTTTTGTCGCGTTAAAATGTATCAATGTCTACAGCGCATTTTCTTTGCAGGGTATTCTCTGTTAGTGTACGTGCACATCAGTACAAGCCCGTGATCGTATCTGTATTTACGTTGTAGGGTTTTCACAAACTGCTGATTGTCTTGATCGATCCCCTAACCTGTAACCTTCTAATCCTGCACGTCGCCAAGCATTAGGAAAGCAGGGTAAAGGGTATGGTCGTTGGTCATGTCTGTTTTCTCGACGTCTCCGTTTCATCTGTCTGCCAGACGAATCCCCAAACTGAGTTCTTAGTTTGTCTGTAAGGCCAATACTCACTGTTGATGAAAGATTTATGAGATCTCTGGACAAAACGGTTTAAAAACTGTTCGTTGTGGCGCAATGCTTAGAGTCGCGCGTTCCCGGTTCGAAACTCGTGTATTCAATTCCTATCAGGGCTATTAATGTTTGTGGGATTTTTTTGGCCCATGGCTAGCACCTATCCAGAGTCGAGTTTCCTAAAAGCTCAACTCGGAAGATTGAAATCACACAATGGAGACTCTCATCCATTGATGTGGATGCTTCTTTGAGGGTGTTGTTCAAATTTCCTGACCCGCACCGCAGGGTGTCTGTATCTCTCGGGCCTGGTCGACACTGAGATATGTTATGAAGTTAGCGTAGAGTGCAACCCTGCTTTTAAATTCAGACCAAAATGCACCTCCATTGCATCACCTTCATGTTCTTAATCTTTATCGATCAGCGTAAAAAAAAATCTCAAATCCAGTTGTCCTTCATGGTGACCTCAGTTCTGATTCCCTCTTCACGTCTATACCCTTGATGAGTTCAGGTAAACGTCACCCAAACCGGCAAGTTCCTGGGACTGTAGTTAGACGGATGCGGTGGTACCTTCAGCAGGGGTCACGCCCTCAGGAGAGCTCCGCGACTAGGCAATTACTATGGTAAGTGCGGAGCTAATAGCTGATGTTTTGGGTATATTAGATCAGGTAAGGTAAGGCAAGGTAACGTTGCTTATAGCCCAGCCGACCGCAAGTGCCATATCAGGGCTGTCACCGCGTTGAAGTCAACTCTTTAAGTCACTTTAAAAAAATCACACAAAGCTTTAACATACGTCTTCTAAAAACAACAACGGAAACTTCGTTAAAAAAAAATCCTTCTTTCCGTAAAATCTTAGAGGAGATCAGAAAATGTTATCTCTTTCAGAAATTCAAAAGATCACGTCAGGTGGGACATCTCTGAACAAGGTTTCCATGGAGTCTGCTTCACCGAACACCATCGAAGTGACTCGGCAGCAGCGCAGGTGTCTCCTCTGACGGGCTGCCTTATGACGACTTTAAATGGACTCTTCCAGTGGAGTGCCAGTGAGCAGCGCAGTGTCTCCTCTGATGGGTTTGCTTTTTATAACGACGTGAAATGGACTCTTCCAGTGGAGTGCCGGTGAGCAGCGCAGTGTCTCCTCTGGTGGGTTGCCTTATGACGACGTGAAATGGACTCTTCCAGTGGAGTGCCGGTGTCTAGGCTGTGATGTGACAAAGCCAGGGTTTGGTTGCGGACTTGAAGCCAGAGTGAGCGGTGATGGGATGACGTCACTGAAGCCAGAGTGAGCGGTGATGGGATGACGTCACTAAAGCCCAGGGTGAGCGGTGATGGGATGACGTCACTGAAGTGGCATACAAAAGAATATAGAAAAAAAAAACATCGCGCGCGCGCACACGCGCGCGCACACACACACACACACACACACACACACACACACACACACACACACGCACACGCACACACACACACACACACACACACACACACACACACACACACACACACACCGCTCAGTTCTCATCTCTGACTTGGGGGTTTCTTGTGTGTGTGTGTGTGTGTGTGTGTGTGTGTGTGTGTGTATACAGCACTCATCACACACACACACACACACACACACACACACACACACACGAGCAGAGTCAGTGAACTAGCACAGTTGACTTTTGACGACTTTCCGCAGCACGTGACACATGTGCATGTGAGAGTGTGGCGTTGGGATAATATCCCAGCATGCAAAGTTCACCCCAGCATGCAAAGTTCGCCCCAGCATGCACAGTTCGCGCGCGCATTTGATTTCACTGTCTACAGAACGACGGACAAAAAAAAGCGACGTTAGCATGAAGGGCTGGTCTAAGTCGGTAAGTGTGAGTGTGACAGAGAGAGAGAGAGAGAGAGAGAGAGAGAGAAGAGAGAGAGTCTGTCTTTGGTCGGTTTGGCAGCCTGTGACTGAGAAACACGTCATAAAATGAAGGGTCTTGATAGAGACACTAATTTCGTTGTCATGCCCAATTCCACGTTCAAATTGAAGGGAAGCCATAGGAGCACACTGAAGTTTTAAATGTGTGTGAAGTGTCAGTTTGACTGATCTCACAAAGTCCTCATTTTTTGTCGTTGAAATCAAACAATATGGGCCTACATAAATAAAATGATTTTTTGTGGGAAGAATACCTTTGAAACCCCACTCCCGTACAAACCTTTCTTCCCGTCAAATATCAAGGACAGTTCAATTGCAGAAATGATCAAAAAAAAATTGACATGACATGATAAGAAACTTACTGTGCCAGTGCATTTTCAGTAAATCAGATTGACTGTATTGACGATAAGCTCTAGGGGAAGCGGACGTGCGATGAAATATGTCTACTGCCCTCTACGCCCCCCCCCCCCCCCCCCGCCGCGCCTCCCCCCCTCCCCTTCGCTTCTGAACATACTACCAAGGTGTGATAGTGTGTGTGTGTGTGTGTGTGTAAGGAGACGAGCGGAGGTAGTTAAACTGCGAGGTGACTAGAATAATGTCTGCTGAATATGTTTACGATTTTCTTCAGTTGAACGCTAGCGATGGGATGGGGTGTGTGTATGGGGGGGGGGGGGGGGGGGGGGGTGTCAACCATAAATTTTTTTTCAATTGAGTGGGGGGAGGGGGGGCTGGAGAAGAGAATGGAGGGGGAGGGGTAGAAGACAGCTTTCCTAAATCAGCAGGATGTGTGTGGATGGACGGGAGGGAGGGGGGGGGTCATAGGAAAAATATTGATTCTTTTAAAAATGAATGTCGGTTCGTTTAGGGTAGCCTGATAAAATGGCCTTGTTTGCTGATTTGCGGAAAGCTTAAGTCTGACCAGATTTATTCTCTCCCTGCCTCTCCCCTTCTCCACTTGCATGGCTTGCAACTAGCAGCCTTTATTCATTTTTTTTAACCGAGACGAAATTAATTTAATTCTTGCAGTGTTATGGTCTAAATTGTCAGGAAAAAACTCTCCCTCCCCCCCCCCCCTCTGTCTGTCTGTCTGTCTGTCTGTCTGTCTCTGTTCCTTCCTCCCTGAGGGTGGTTTCCAGCAAGAAGCATTTCATCATCCATCCATCCCCACCCCCCCCCACCTCTCTCTCTCTCTCTCTCTCTCTCTGTATCTCTGTGTGTCTGTGTCCCCCTTCCTTCCTCTCTCTCCCCCCCCCCCCCATTTTCTCTCTCCCTCCCTCTCCCCCCCTCCTTCACCCCTCCCTCTGTCTCTCCTCTGCCTCTTCTTCCCTCCCTCCCTCCTCCTCCCTCTCTCTCCCTCCTCTCCTCCCTCCTCCCCCCCCCCTCCCCCTCCCCCCCTCCCTCCCTCCCCCCACCTCTCTCTCTCTTTTAAAAATCTCTGCTCATGTAGGCAGGATTTACATGCACACCCTCCATACTGATCTCCTTCAGTTTCTTTTTGCTTTTCGTTTCGCAGCCATCCGCTCTCTGTCTCCCTCCCTACCTCCCTCCCTCCCTCCCTCCCTCCCTCCTCTCTCTCTCTCTCTCTCTCTCTCTCTCTCTCTCTCTCTTTCGGACTTCACTGCTTGGTGTCTGTAAAATTTTTGTGTATTTTAATTCCCCTGTCTCTGTCTCTGTCTGACCGTCCCGCCCATCCGTTCATTCGTTCGTCTGTATCTGTCTGCTGCCTGTCTGTCTCTCCTTCTCCCCCCCCTCTCTCTCTCTCTCTCTCTCTCTCTCTCTCGGTCGCTCTGTCGCCACCCGCCTGAACACCTGTAAAACTTCCTTTAACACCATTTTTGCTTTAAAGTTTTCCGTCAGATATGAAAGTGTATTTTAGTGAATGAAAAGGTAATGGCGTATGTTCCCTTGGCATTTCAAAGCATCCTCAAAGTTTTACTGCATCGATGCGGACCTTGATTTTCTAACGCCCCCCCCCCCCCCCACACACACACAACACACACTTGTATGGATGAGGGATACAAAGGAAACCCTCCTCTCCCATACTCTCGTAACCGTTTCCTATTTCAAACATAAAAGGTTCTTTCCTTCCCTCTGCCCGTATTGTGAGCACAGTTATATGACCTTGTCGCTTTTTTTTTTTTTTTTTTTTTTTTTTGGGGGGGGGGGGGAGGCATGTGAACAATAAATCTAATCTAAATAAAGAATAAACACGGTGAATAGAGCTCGTGCCCCCCCCCCCCCCCCCCCCCCCTTTTTTTTTTTTTTTTTTTTTTTTTGTAAAAGAAGGATTTTAATTGTCAGGCTACAAGTTTTTACATTTTGACAAGTTGCAGACCAGTGGGGCAGGCCGACCCGCTAGCATTACACAGTGTGGTAGCTGAGTCCCCAAAATAAAGTAATAAACATTTCTTTGCCTCAAGCTGTAATGTACGCATTTGCATATTCCTCTTTGGTTTTATCCCCCCCCCCCCAAAAAAAAAAAAAAAAAAGGGAGCTTGAGAGAGAACTGGGAATAAATACTTGACTGCTAACTGATCGTGCACTGACTAGATGTTTAATTATGTTTTGCCAGTACTTGGTCTACCCTGAACAAGTTGTTAAATAAAATCTGCTCCACAAACAAGCAAGAAAACAAATGTTTGGGTCAAATTGTCTCTATTTCAGATCACAGATTGCCTTTTGAGCATCCAAGTGTCTTGCTGGGTTTCAGTACCAGTTGTCCATTAATTGAATGAAATGGGATTCTGTGGACTAGTCTTTCTGTTTGAGATAAGAAAAAACACACGCTCACTTTACACTAGATCCGGGCGGGAGGGAGGGGGGGGGGGGGGGGTGAAGATGACGCCTCTTACGTAACTCGAACCAACGACCTCCCAGCCTGCGACTCCCGACACGAACCACCGCACTGCGCAAATAAAAGGTCTAAAGTTCTCATAGACTTTCGACCATAGGGGCAGTGAACAGTCAGATTCACCTTGTCAATGGCATGGCATGTTGGAAGACGGAGCCTATCTTTGGTCTTTCACCGTCTCTAACCTTCTCTAAAGTGAACTGGGTACCCGTTTACTGCTGCGTACAGAGAGGGTTTTCGAGCCGGAAAAAATCCGACCCTATTTGTGGTTCGAACTCAAAGCCGTCGTCTCCGCGGGCAAATGCTCTAACCATTTGACTACGGCACCCTTCTGCAGAGGCTGATCAGACTTTGTGACGTCAGTGTGAGGGCGATCTCCTTAAGGTACTTTGTACAGGCGGCGAAGAGACATTCGACATGCTCGCATGTCCATATCCCGCTCTGCCCCAGACACCAGACTATTCTAAAAAAGAAACCAGGAGACAACTCGCACAAATAAGCCTAAAGCCTTGAAGAATTGGCTACATCCACATTTACTCCCCGTAAGAAGAGACAAGCTCTGGACAGAAAGCTCAATAAATAGGTTTCAAAACGGAGTGACTGAGGGCGGAAAATGAAGCAAAATTTAGAAAGAGAGGGGGTTAGTTACCGCCAAGGACATAGACCAACAAAGTACAGGACAAGACACAATGCATTTCGACCTCTTGTGTCTTCTTCAGACAAAAAAAGAGATACACATTAGTACGAGAAAAAGAACGAAAAACCACCCAGCTTCTCATGTTCGGTACACCGGTGCAACAAAAAACTTTACGTTTCCGCGATTGCTTAAACGATGGAATATGAACGAGAAAAAGAAATTATGGGGGGATTTTTATTCCAGACGGGGAACAAAGGCGACCGCTACGAAGAGCAACAGGCACCAGAAACGAGAGGACATGCCCGGGGGAGAGAGAACCACTGGGAGGAGGGAGCACTGCCGCCCGCAGAGACCTCCACCAGGACCAGAGCCGACAACACAAGAGAACCCCTAGACAGAGATGCAGGTGAGAACTGAGCGGTGTGTGTGTGTGTGTGTGTGTGTGTGTGTGTGTGTGTGTACGTGTGTGTGTGTGTGTGTGTGTGTGTGTGTGTGTGTGTGTGTGTGTGTGTGTGTGTGTGTGTGTGTGGATCAATCAAGAGAGAAGGGGGTTCCAGAGAGGTGAGGGTGAGGTCTGGGGGGGGGGGGGGGGTCCTCCCTCAGTGGGAGAAGGGAGAAAAAACGTGCCCAGGCATCAGCATGAATTGAAACAAATAAAGCAAATACGGCGGAAATTTGGTAAAAGCTGAGGGATTGGGGGGGGGGGGGGGGGGGGGGGGAGGAAGGTTCGGGTATGGTTGAGTGTTCTGTTCCAAACTACTTTTAAATCGAGAGGGAGATGGGGGGGGTGGGTGGTGGTGGGTGGGGGGGGGGTGGTAACAGGGGGTCTCTTCTGTCCTTTTTTTTTTAAGTGAGTGGTGGTGGTGGTGGTGGTGGCGGCGGCGGCGTCTCCTCTTAGGAAAGAAACACCACCCGTTGGATAATTCACACATCAGAAGTGTTTTTTCGAAGGGGGGTCTGGGGGTCCCTCCCCAGGCAGGGAGATGGGGAAAAGGGAGAGGTGCAGCATGGCGAAAATGCAATTTTGACCATCCAGGGGAGGGAAATTCAGAACCCCCCCTCTGCCCCCTCCCTTCCCCTCCCCTGTCGTTCGTCCGCTCTGCTGTGTATGTGGGCGCCAGTGTCTGTGAGTGAGTTTATCAAACAAATGACACCAAAGCATGGCTCATGGTGTTTTCTTCTTCTTCTTTTGTTTCTTTATCAAAAGTACTGCTCCCAGTTCTGTGATGCACAACTTTAACACACCACTGTTGAAGTTTCAGTGCGATCCTCGCAGATGACTGGAAGTGAGGGGATATGAGATCCACACATGTCCATACGCGCCATTGGTCATGATTTTTTTTTTATATCTGCGCGCGCGCGTGCGCACTCACGCATGCACGCACGCACACACACGCGCACGCACGCACAAATACAGAGCGAGCGAGCGAGAGAGAGAGAGAGAGAGAGAGAGAGCCGAAATTCAGAAATTGACCCAAACCGTCTGGTCTCGTTTTGTATCATTTCTTAAAATACGAACGTCCCGCTATCTACGGTGGGTTTCCTTACCAAGGAATGGGATATCTCTTTCGACTTCTATACGCGTGGATTACAAAAAAAAAAAAGAAATATATACTTTCAGTTTGCTTGAACACATGTCTGAGATATGCCAGAACAGGATCTCAGAAAAAAAAATATTGTATCCTGCCTCTTTAATGTGAGTTTCTCTACCTTACGGACAGCATTTAGCGTAGACCGTTGGGTAGGAAAGACAATTTTAAGACACGAGGTACAATTTTCATTGCCTTTAAGGGTCATGCATAGTTTGAGTTTTTCCTCTGTAGCTGTGTGTGACCTTGATTAGAGTCTGCATCTGACATTCGATGATAAGTAACAATTTCAAACTATTTTGTGTTTTAAAAGCATTTCATGGCATGCTTTGTATGGCGAAAGGCTTTGTCTGCATTTAGCATTATGAGCTAAAGATCAGGTCTGCTGGTACACAGGTGATTATTTCTGGCTCGACGATCGAATGGCAGAAGAGAACTGCTCCGGCCGGACCCAAATTCCTACGAGTTGCATGATAAAAAGTGTATTTTAGGTCGACCCATTCCACCCTACTTTACCATTGGGCCCAGTACAGTAGACTGAAGAAACAGGCTGCAGAAATCGAGAAGGTGGTTCTGGCTGATTATTGATTTTGAGCACCAGTTAAGAAATCGGCGGTGTCGGCTTGAACGTCTGGCATTCTCACCTGGGTGTATCGTGTGACGTACCTTAGAAGAAACGGCGGTTGAAAAACTTTTTTTTTTTTTTTTTTTTTTTTTTTTTTTGTCTGTCCCAACCTCTGCGCCACCTCAGAGGCAGTGCATCCACGCCGCTCATTCCGACACCCCGTCCACAGCCACAACCCGGTCGGCCCCGCGCGCAGCCCCGGCACCGGCAATCCACAGGGAGCAGTCAGTGTCAAGTCGTCAAGAGGCAACCCACCGGAGGAGACACTGCACAGCTTCTGAGTCACTTCGGTGGTGTTCAGTGGCGCCTGTTCTGATCTAACATACGCAGGACACCACCTACTAAGCCCCCTACTGACGACAATAATTGCTTAGTCGCCGGCGTGAGTGAGCTCTCCCTCCAGAGGGCGCCACCACGTCCGTCCAACGACAGCCCCATAGACTCGCCGATACCGGTGACCCCGACGGAACCAAACCAAGACCACAAACATGGAGAGGACATCGAAATCGAGGTCACCATGAGAGCAGGGCATGAAAGGCCACAGAATTTGAGACATTTTTTTATGCTGACCGATGAGAATGAGGATGATTAAGATGATGCTACGGATTTCCATTTCGGTCTGAGACTACATGACAGGGCTGTACTCTACGCTTCCTTTCATAATATATCCCGCGTCAAACCAGGCCCGAGAGATACAGGCACCTGCAGTGTTGGTCAGGAAATTTGAGCAACACTCTCAGAAACGCATCCATTAAGTGGATGAAACTCGACTGTGTGGTCCCCAGTCTTCCCAACTGAGTCCGCAGCAAACTCAACGCTGGGTAGGAGCCGGTCGGTGCAGAAAAAAAACCACATAACTCTGATGAGATTCGAACCCATGACCTCCCAGCCGGGAGTCCGCGACGTTAACCACTTTGCCACGGCGGCTGGTCGAAAAAAAACTAGTTCTTAACTGTGAGCCTCTTTGATTTTCTGCTGCTTTTATTTTTCTCTTGGAACCGGCATCCGTGCGGTAAGCTGACAAACGGGGCTGATTTCTTGTCCAAACTTGTCAAGACTGGAAGTTTAAACCAAGCGGAAACCCTCAGACCCCCACCCTGACCCGCAACACATGCACACTCCATTTGTTCGGGTTTTTGTTTGTTTGTTTGTTTTAACCTGGGGGTGAAAGCTAAAGAGAGCACATATATTGTCATGACGTGTCCTCTAGACGCACTTCTGGTCACCATTGTAAAAGCTCATTACTGCATGCATTGACAGGCAGGCAAGCATGCGTTCGCGCGCGCGCGCGCGCACGCATACACACACACACACACACACACACACACACACACACACACACACACACACACACACACACACACACACACACACACACACACACACGCACACACTCACACATTGATGACAACAGCAAGCTTTTACTCGGTTCCCAATAATACATAGCGTAAAACAAAATATAGTCAGATGGGAAAAGCACAAACTAAAAATGTTTAGTTTTGATGAATTGAATGAATCAGATTTGTTTGCAGATGGAATAAGACCTGAACTGAAGATACTGATTATGTGTTGACAGGGGCAAGACACTGCTACATCAACGCGGGAAAGGAGCTGCTTTATCAACGGACAACGGAGACCAGGCCATGTGAACGAACTCAGTGGATGCGGCCAACCACAAATGGGGGAGTATTGTTCCTGATTTTTTGCTTGTTCCTCTCTCTCGTCTCTTACACTTCTTCCAGTGTAGCTGTTCCTTTCTTTCATAGTTATATGTGCTGTCATAGAGTGTAGTGTTTCCTTGTGTAGTTGTGTCGTCTTCTATCCCAGATTCATTGTCTTCTTTCCCAGAGTTTAGTATGGCCTTTCCTCACAAAAGTTCTGTCTTTTCAGGGGGGGGGGGGGGGGGGGGGGGGGGGGGGGGGGTATATATTCTACACTCACAAGTTTGAAATCTCCTTTCTGCGGTACTAGAATCTTCTCTTCGATCTCAGATGCTAGTCGTCTTATTCAGGATTTAGTGTTTTCTTGATTCACTGATGTTTGTGTCCTTTTCTTCAGGAAATAATGTCCCGTATTTTCCACAGCTGATGCTCGTCTTTTTTTTTTAATTGGGGTGTACCTTTTCCTAACTTTCTAGTCTTCAGTGATTCCTTCCATGCGTCTTCTTTTTTCCAGGATTTTGGGTCTTCTTTCTCAGAGTATTATGTCTTCTTCTTTCCTAGGATTTAGTGCCACGTTCTTTCCCAGGGTTCTTCTGTCCTAAGATCACGTGTCGTCTTTCCTGGGTTTAGTGCATTTTTCTTTTACAAGGATTTAGTGTCCTGTCCTTTCCCAGGGTCCATGCCTTCTTTCCCAGACTTTAGTGCCACTTCTTTCTCAGTACTTAGTGCCTTCTTTATTCTATAATGTTTAGTCTTTCTTCATTCCAAGGATTCAGTGCTCTCTTCTTTTCCAAACCACAACACAACCCACCCCCATTATACACCGACCACAACACATCATTCCCCCCCACACACACACACACACACACACACACACACACACACACACACACACACACACCACACCACACCCTCACCACACACTCACCACACCACTATCACATCTCCACCACCACAAAACACGACATACACCACACTACAACACACACATCACCACAAAATAACACACACACACACCACACACAACACAACAACACATGCACACACACACACACACACACCAGAGTACACATCCCACACACCACCACCACCCCACCCCCCACACACCACATCCTCATAAAACTCCACCCCACCACACACACACACACCACCAAACATCACATTACACTGCACCACACCAGCAAATACACAACGATCCACCACACCATACCAGGGGGTTGGAATAGCTCAGTGGTACAGCGCCGGACTTGTAATCTTGGTGATCCTGGGGTTGCGCGTTCGAATCTCCGCCGGGCCGTTTCGGTACGGGTGATTTTTCACTCGGAGCTGACTTTAGTTCTGACTCCATCTCCCTACAGTCCTTCGAATGAGACGATAAACCGAGGTTCACAAGAGTGGGGACTCTGGTATTTTACACCAAGCCTGTTTGGCCGTGAGTGTTGAGGTCTGAACTGAAATATGCGTGTCCAACGTTCAGACCTATGATGTTTTATTATCCAGCACTTCGCCTTGGTGCTTGTACCGAGGTCTGTGGGAAGTCTTGAAGAGGCTCTCCGGCAGTGGTCGTTTTCTTTTGAGGTGTGAAGAGTATCATTTTCAGTTTGTCGTTGCCACGTTTTGTGGAGATATCTACATTCTGTTGCCTCACAGTCTGTCATGGAATGGTGGGGGTCTTCTGTAAGCAGGAACCATGGTGTATGGTGCCGTCTTTGACTACATCTGTCTGTGGGATACAGCAGAAGGTGCTCAGAAACTTCGACTTCCAGTGGCTTGTCACCTTGGATGGTGGGTTGTTAGGACAGGGAGTCTAGTGCAGAAGGGTGGTTTGGTTAGGCTTCAGTAGCTGGAGGGGGGGGGGGGGGGGGGGGGGTTAGAGGGAGGCCCATTCCAGCGCATCATTTAGTTCCTGGCAAGACTGAAAGTGTGCAGGATGCTGAGGTGTTGAACTTCTGTGTGGATAAGAAATTTTTGTGTCGCGTAGTAGTCGAGACATGTACAGAGAAATATCTCTGGCGGAGTATTTAGATAACACGGTCTGAATGGATCAGAATGGCTTACAGTGAGATCCATTTTGCGGTTCTATCAGCTTGACCGGCTCCTGCGCGTGGGAGCTTATCAGGGTGTAGGGATACTGGAGGCGTCAGAGCTGTAGTACATAGAGAAGAGTGCCACTGGCCTTCCTGTGTGACACATGGCTGCTCTGGTTTCTGTGACAGTTGTCTGCGGACCAAGGTACAGAACAGTGGTACCAGACGAGATGCTTCAGGAAAGGCATGCATTTCTGAAAGTGTCTCTTGGGATCCCCTGGTACTGTCTGAGTACCCCTGTTTTGCAGAGAAC
>JADBJO010008259.1:92500-98850 GCA_016801955.1 Conus betulinus | reverse complement strand
CACACATCCCACGCCACACACACACACCACACACAACACAACCACACACACACACCCACACACACACGTATCATAAAACACAAAAGTTCATGTACGTCGACGCGACCCCATCAACCCATGGCTGCTTTGAGACATACATTACACTGTCACAATACATTCTAGCCACCAGATCTCAATTCACAGATTACACAACCATTCCATCTTTGTCAATAGCAATATCATTTCCAACAGTAAGTCAGTCAGACGAATGAAACATTAGAGAACGACACTGATTAAACATGACCAAATAAAATACGTTAGACGTCTAGCCAAAGTCCCCGAAATCTACCATTGGCTACATTTTACAACTTGCTACGCCAGATAGGATAACAAAATCAATCAATAATTAAATAGAAAATGATTCCCTAAAATGAAGCTCTGAGGTGGGGGGTCCGATTGGGTGTTTTTTTTTTTTTTTTTTGTTTTGCGTCCAGGTTATCTTAGGCATATGTACTGCTCAAGGAGAACAACCTGCTTGATATGTGATTTAAAGCAACAACATTATCACCTTGGAAGGAAAACCCATCTAAAAAGAGCTGTTCAGCTACATGGCTATCTTCACCACACACACACACACACACAAACGCACACACACACACACACCACACACACACACACACACCACACACACGCACACACGCATGCACAAACGGGCGCACACACACCAACACACAGACACACACACACACACACACACACACACACACACACACACACCACACACACACACACACACACACCAAATTTCAATTATAAAAGCCACTTTACACGCCAAACACATGCCCATACGCGCATTTTTAACATGGCCAGAGTGATCTGATATTTCAATTACAGACACTTTATTTGTTTTCCCTATGTGAGGTTTTTATGGTTGTGAAATACAACGAAACCCAACGAAGTTTCCTTTAGATCCTGTGTATAAATTCCAAGAAACAGCTGTGAAGAAAAATTAACGTGGCCCATTGCTACCTTGATCTTTTTGAGTCACAAACCTTTTTTCCCCCCCTTTTTTTTTGAAGATGATAATTGTGGATAGCAAATAAACCACCAACTTTTCGTTGAGATCTGTCCAATAGGTTCCCGAAAAATCCCCGAGAACAGCTACGACGGAAAAATCAATGTGGCCAGTGACTTTCACATTCCACCCATAGAACCTGATCTTTCTTGTGAGAGAGATGAATGTGAAACATGTACAAGCAACCCATCAAGTTTAATTCAAGATCCATCCAGCAGTTTACGAAAAAACAGCTGCTTTTTTATTATTAATTATTATTATTATTATTATTATTTTATTTTGCGTACTGTCATACAAACACACACTGTGACAGACAAACGGAGCTGAAAAACTTACCAGAGTTTTGCAAAACTGCAACAAAATTGACACAGGAGTCTTTTTTCTACGGGAGTCAATATTCTCCGTAACCATGAGAGAGTCAATATCCAACAGAAGGAGTCAATATTCTCCGTAGAATGTTGGGACTCCAAAACCTGAACAACTGAACGGTTCATTTTTCTCCAGAGAAAAGAAAGCGGGGAGGTCAAATTTCTACAGAGTCAATATTCTCCGAAACACCGGCGTGAGTGAGTTCTCCCTCCGGAGGGCACCACCACGTCCATCCTGCTACAGCCCCCATGGACTCTCCGATATCGAAGACCCCGACGGAACCAACCAAGACCACAGACGTGGAGAGGGACATCGAAATTGAGGTCACCATGAGAGCAGGGCATGAAGGGCCACAGAATTTGAGACATTTTTTTTATGGCTGATCGATGAGAATGAGTATGATTAAGACGATACTACGGATTTCCATTTCGGTCTGAGACTACATGACAGGGCTGTACCCTACGCTTCCTTTCATAATATATCCCGGCATCAACCAGGCCCGAGAGATACATGCGCCTACAGTGTTGGTCAGGAAATTTGAGCAACACTCTCAGAAACGCATCATTAAGTGCATGAAACTCGGCTGTGTGATACCAGTCTTCCCCACTGAGTCCGCAGCAAACTCAACTCTAAAGGTAAAGTGTACCCACCTTATCTTTTCAAACTGCAAGTTTGCAGTGCAAAGTGATCATCTTTCTCTTAGACTGTTTGATTTGTTGATCTTCTTCACGGACATTGCATTACAGAAGGTGCCCCTACACCTTTATTTCTAAGGTTTTTACCAGAAAATATCTGAACACGGTTTTTGTTATGATTATGCTGTCTTACATCAGACGTCAAGATATCAGTGTCTTCGTGTGTTTTGTGTGTACTCCAGTATAGATGATGTCAGGTTCAGCATATTACACAGGGGATGTGTTAGAAATGGCTTTTAAAACTACTTCCTTCGAACGGGTTTGAAATTGTACAGATAGATTATGTTCAGGCTGCATGGGTGAATCGGATTTTAATTGAATAGGCTTTGTTTTAGAAATGCATGTCAGATCTAGTTTCATTTCGTTATTTAACAAAAATGTCAAATTTAGATAACAGGAAGAGAAGGCGAACAAATAAAGAAACAAAAACAAAACAAACAAACAAACAAATGGAGAGAGAGAACTCACCCACGTCGGCTCTGCAAATAAGCTATAATCATCGTCAGTAGGGGGCTTAGAAGGTGGTGTCCTGCATATGTTGGATCAGAAAAAAGGCATAATTGAATACCATCAAAATTAATCGGTGGTAGTACTGGGTTGCCCAGTAACGGCTTGACATCGACTGTTTCCTGGTGGATTGCCAGTGTGGGGCCTGTGGTGGGCCGGCCTGCAGCAATGGACAGGGGCGGGGGTGGGGTGGGGGTAGGGGGTGGGGGTCAGAATGAGCGGCGGTTGGTGCAGTGCCACTGAGGTTGGCATAGAACATGGGACAGCAATTAAAAAAAAGAAAAAGAAATAGAAAACAAATTCAACTGTATAATTAAATAACTAAACATTTCAGTGGTAAACAAGCAAATGATAATGGAAATCAACCAACATAGTCAGCTGAACTCAGCTCACATCATCAAGATTCTATTTTCAGACCAGCCAAAGGAAACAATGGATATCTCTGTGCAGAATAGGAAATCAATCAATCATATTCACAGTCCATGCCATCACATGGTCGTGTAGAAAGAGAAATGAAGGCAATGAAAAAGACAAACTTCCGGGTCATGATTGTCATACGGTGGTCCCTATGCACACACTCACAAGCGCACAGACACAATCGTGCAACCCGAATGCAACGTTTCATCTGACTCCTTTCTTTCAATTCAACAGACTAGAATACAATTTCAAATGCCTCCCCCAGTTACAAGAAGATTTTTTCTTCTATTCACGCCGCACTTCTCTTTTGACGCGAAGGAGTTTCCATACGTTCCCCTTCTTTTTCTTTTCACAATACATTGTTCGAGAAGACGTTACAACAATAATAATTTTTGACCTTTTAATCAAAGTGTTAACAGTTGGTCTCGCAGAAGTATGTCTAGGTCACACTGACATTGATTCATTCGCCCATTTTACAATTTTTTTTTTTTGTAGTACAAAATATTTAGATAATATTTCCATGAGGCCAATTATCTCATCAAAGTTCCAACTCAAAATTCGTCTTGACAGCAGACATTTTTTTTTTCTCATGGGGAGGGTTTGATTATGACTGCAAATTGGGTTTTACTGACAATCCAAAGCCATTAGCTCCTAAAGCATCGCATGGGCTGTGAGGGTCTTATTCGAAATGATACCTCCAATAGACAGGGTGCTCACCCCTAGGATTAATGATATACGAGCCTATAGACAGTTGACAGTTGAACACTTCTCTTTATGTGTGAGTCATACTTATTCATTCCCCCCCCCCTCTCTCTCTCTCTCTCTCTCTCTCTCTCTCTCTCTCTCTCTCTCTCTCTCTCTCTCTCAGCTAGTCTGCTGATTTTAACCAAAGAGTGTAAAATCCTTATATAAACAGTGTAACATGTAGGAAAATGTTTAAGCAATGCTTGAGGGCCCATTTAAGGATGAAAAGGGAGGTTAAAAGATGTCCGACAGTCAGAGTGGTCAGCTCTGCTGTTTAATATTCCAAGTATTGTCAGCAGCTGAGAACTGTCCAGAACAGACTTTACTTGGAACTTGAAAGGGATGTCATCTCCCACTGAATGACTAAACGATATCATGCTGAATAATTTTAGTGGTGGGTGTGAACACGTGCAGGCTAACAATTCGTCTGTTATTAAAGTAATGACTTGGCAATAATTTAAACAAAAAGAAAGAAACCAAGCAAAACAAAAACAAAAAAGGCGGGGGAGGGGGCGTGAGGGAGAAGGGGTGGAAGAATATGAGTACTAGCAATTTCAGAAAAAACATATCAAACACATTAAACTCGTTACCAGCAGCATATGGGAACCACTGTAACCTGTATTGAGATAGATCCATTCATATTGCCTGCTCCCAGACTTTTCGTCCGCCGAATCGGACTCATCAGGGAGGCACAGCTGGTCACGTCTGTTCCTCTTTGGCATCAAATGGAGATACACCACAGTCTAGAATTCTGTGGTGTTTTCACCACCAGGGTAAAAAAAAAATCTTACGTTATGGCAGACGTCATCAGGAACTTCTGCTCACTGTTGACTGTGCTCTCAATGTCAGCTCAGAAATCGACATGCAATTTAACATGAGCAAGTTTTCATTGCTTACGCCAACTTTGGTTTCTCCATGAATACAATGAGGACAAAAGTTCTTTATCAACAGCACCAGGCATACCCTATGATATGCCTAACATCACATCAATGGTGTGAGACTCACGGCAGTGAGTAAATTCACACACCTTGGTAGCACACTGTCCAAGAATGTCACCATCAACGATGAAGTGAGCATCAGAATTGCAAAGGCAAGTGCTACCCTTGGCAAACTACACAAAACGGTCTGGAATAGAAGAGGCATCAGTCTAGAGATAAAGCTGATGGTGTATAAAGTAGCAGTTCTCCCCACACTTTTTATGCATATGAAAAGTGGACAGCGTGCCAACGGTATGCCAAGAGGTGGGATCACTTCCACACAACCTTCCTCAAGATTAAAAAAAATGGCAGGACAAAGTCCGAAACACGGGGATAATTATGTTCACAGACAAGATATGAAGAACTTTTATGAAGGCTTGAAAGGAATGTATGGACCTACATCATCAAGATCATTCTCTCTGCTCAAACACTAATGGAAACACATTGATCAGTGACAGGAAAAGACCTTGGAACGCTGGGCAGAACACTTCAACAGCATACTAAACCGTCCATCATCTATTAATGACAAAACCATCGACCGGCTCCCTCAAGCGCCCAACAAAGAAATGGAAAAACCACCAACCCTCTTGGAGGCTCAGAAAGCGATCCAGTTACAAAGCTACTGGCTCAGACTCCATACTAGCTGGTCTACAAAAAAGGTAGCACGGCTCTGACCGAAAAGCTTCATCATCATTTGTTTCTTCTGGTATGGCAGCAGGAGACGATCCCTCAAAAATTCAAAGATGCATCAATAATCCGTTTGTACCAGTACAAAGGGAACATTCAGGCTTGTGACAACCACTGAGGCATTTCTTTTCCTTTCTATAATGGGCAAACTACTTGCCAGGGTTCTGTTGAATCACCTTGTAATACACCTTGAGCAAGAGCTTTTGCCAGAGACCTTGTGCAGTTTAATAAAACAAAAAGACAGAAGAACCATTAATACGGTATTTGTTGCTAGACAGATCCACGAAAAAACGTCATGAACAAAATACCGACCTGTTTTTCCACCTATGTCAGCCTGACCAAGGCCTTCAATGCTGTCAGTAGAGAGGGTGTGTGGAATATATGACCAAGGCCTTTATATTGTCAGTAGAGAGGGTGTTGTAGAAGATCAGGGCAAAGTTCGGATGTCTCCTGAAATGCATTTTTTATGGTGCAGCAATTCGATGATGACATACAGGCGCATATTCAGGTCATCGGCGAGACATCTAGCCCATTCATTGTCACAAATGGCGTAAATCAAGGCTGTATTTTGACACCCATTCTGTTCAGCATCATGCTGTGTGCAATGCTGACTGATGGCTTCAGAGAATGAGACGTAGACGGACATCAGATACAGAACAGATATAAAGTTGTTTTACCTCGAAAGGTTCCGGCAAATCTGAGGTTATGAAAACATCATTAGGGACTTTTTGTTTGCTTTTGACTGTGCTCTCAATACTGCATCAGAAACTGACATGCAATCCAGCATCAGCGTGTTTTCCATAGCCAGCGCCAACTTCGATCTCTCCATAAATACAGAAGAGACGGAAGTTCTGAATCAACCCACGCCAGGCTGACCCTATGATGAGCCTAACATCACTG
>JADBJO010008259.1:72500-82500 GCA_016801955.1 Conus betulinus | reverse complement strand
CTCTCTCTCTCTCTCTCTTTCTCTCTCTCTCTCCTAGGTAATCTGCTGCTTTTCCCAGAGTGACATGCAGTCTCATTTTTTCCAAGAGTACAAATCACTATTTACAAAAAGCTGATCAGTGAGGAGGAAACACCCTGTAAAGATGTTTTCAATCACTCCAGTTAAAGTTCTCCTAAACACATACCAAATACCTGCAGAGCGGGTCTACCAGTTTAAAGTGCTCAAATAGGGAACATAATTTTTCACGGGGCATATGCAAATCAATTACTGTGTCTCCGGATGTGTATGTTCATTCGATGTGTGTGTGTGTGTGTGTGTGTGTGTGTGTGTGTGTGTGTGTGTGTGTGTGTGTGTGTGTGTGTGTGTGTGTGTTTCTCTACCGTTTATATATGAACATTATGTCGACTGTGTGTGTGATGCTCTAGCGTCCATTCAATGGAGACTTGCTGCTGTAGTATTCAACATTGTTTGAAATAGTTGGTGATTCTTTGCCTGTCTGCAGGTATTTGATTGTGGCTCCATGGCGTGTTTCTTCAGTGTTATAAATACTTTATTGGCACCCCTTCTTAGAATCAAGACACCTAGAGCAGGAGAGACCATCCCCAATCAGGCGGGTCCTGATATGAGGGTTAACTGCGATATATGTCAGCCTTGCCTGCTCAGATAAGCAGTCCTGACCAAATGGTGATGTTTCCTTGCAGGATGGGGCGGGATCTCCACAGAAATACTTCATAATGTCTTATGGCAGGAACATCATGCGATCAAGAGCTGCACTATGTCCCGTGGGAAACGACACCCCAAGGAACAAACCATACCCCTGTGTCCAGTCCATGATGTACTACAGGGTCAAACATGGCCAGAGGAGGAGAACTACATATGCAGCTTTGAGGCAGCCGTCAAGACCTTGAAACGACCCATAGTCGTATGGGTGTCATCGTAGCGACAGGACTGAAGAACTGATGCAACTAAAAAGTCAACTGCAGACGCGCAGAAGCAGACGAAAGACTCGTACATCATTTTTTGTTATTATCGGTGGTGCAATGATGATTTTGATGTAGTATGACAATTTTGTGTATTACACGGTTTTCTAGTTACGTAATTTAAGTGGATTTTTTATTGTCGAGATGTAGGATGTTTTTTGAAAAAAATGATACAATGGTGGTCCAGATGACAAGTGTTTTTTGTCTCTGAGATTTGTTATATGTTCTGTTGAAGGACGAATGCGAACACCTATGCACTGATAGAACATGCACATGCACACACATTACAGCTTTGACACACTTGCTCATTATCATGGATGTCCGTCGCGATCGACGGAGGTATCAGTGACTCTTAATGTGTGAGCGCAAGCAAAAGCTGAACACACACATACATCCGCACTCTAGGCATGCGACAGCTGCCAATGGTCATGTCTTCTCTCTTTGCGGGCTTGGCGCTTCTAGTCCAGTTCCTGTAAATACTTCTCTTTGAAACCGTTTACTCCTTTCAGAACAGCAATTCGCCAGGCATTGCAGTCTGTGGCAAGTGTTTCCCAGCCCTCAAGTCGGATGCCATAGGCCGCCAGTGATACTTTCAAGCAGTCCTTGAAGCGTTTGAGTGGCCGCCCAGTGTTCCTTGCTCCAGCTGCCAGCTCGGAGAAATCCCATTTCTGGAAGTCGCGTGTCGTCCATTCGTACCACATGGCCAAACCACCTCAACTGCGCTTTCATGATCAGCGCCTCGATATCAGGCATATTTGCTCTACAATGTACTTCTGTGTAGGAGAGCCTATCCTCCCAGGAGATGCCCATGATCTTACGCAGGCAGTGGAGGTGGAACTGATCCAGAGTCTTCAGTTGCTTCCTGTACAGTGTCCAGGTATCACTGCCGTAGAGAAGCGAGGTGAAAACGACTGCTACGTAGACTGCCATCTTAGTACTTAGAGTGATGCCACGCTCTCACCACACTGTGTTCGAAAGCCTGCCGAAGGAAGCTCCTGCTTTTGCCAATCTGTTCGACACTTCTGTATCCATGCCACACGTTGAAGACAGGCAACTCCCCAAGTAGGTGAAGCTGTCACACATTCAGAGTCATGTCTTCGATCACGATCTTTGGTTCTCAAGGAAAGAGGCCGGATGCTGGTCGGAGCATTACTTCTGCGAATGCCAACACCTATGCACTGATAGAACATGCACATGCACACACATTACAGATTTGAGGCAGTTGTTCATTAAGTAAGCAGCCTTCCCACTGTTTCCGCTTCTGGTTTTGTATTTCATGTCCTTGGTTTTGGATTGTACACCTACCCATCCCCACACCTATTTTTCAGATTTTTCCATGACAGCTACTAGACTTGTACTACACATTGCCATTAGCTTGTGTACCCCTTCCAGCCTGTGTTTAGGATGGTGCTGTTCGGTTGTGTATGAGTTTGAATCTCCACTGTGTCCGCTTCTACCACTCGCACTGCTTACTGCTCCCATCTCTGATCACAGGCCCAGAGCTGTCTGTTTAATTTCAGCTTTCTTTTTTCACCCTGTGCTCTGTTTTGTTTTGTAATCTCCGTTATCGACTATGGCAGTTATTCTAACTTCGTAACATTGGCCTATCTCCAGCTTTCTAGGTCCTGACACTGGATTCCGTTGGTGCACAATCAAAGCAGACATAATTCCTAGGAGACTATCGTGGTGTCAAAGAGCGGTTTTATACCCTCAGCTTACATTCCGTTCACTATTTGTATGAGTGAGCCTGGAAATACGACCTGTTCTGATCGACAAAAAGAGTATCCGGTGTGTGTGTTCTCTTTTCCTGTGTTTTTCCAAACCCTCTCTCTCTCTCTCTCTCTCTCTCTCTCTCTCTCTCTCTCTCTCTCTCTCTCTCGTGGAATTGTTCCATGCCTTTCATTCATTCATTCATTCATTCATTCATTCATTCATTCATTCATTCATTCATTCAGTCAGTCAGTCAGTCAGTCAGTCAGTCAGTCAGTCAGTCAGTCCGTTCGTTCGTTCGTTCGTTCGTTCGTTCGTTCGTTTGTTCGTTCATTCGTACGTTTATTTTCTCATTGATTCATTCATTTTCATTCGTTTGTATATTCACTCTTTTTTTTTCTGGACTTATTTTTTTTTAAGTTTAAAGAATGGGATATGTGTTTTTCATTTTACTGTTCGTTTATCAGGTTTATCTACTTTTGGAGTGGATGACAAAAAAAGTTTAAAGATATGATGAAAACGTTCACATACTCATCGTGGGAGAGAGAGAGAGAGAGAAGAGAAGAGAGAGAGAGAGAGAGAGAGAGAGAGAGTGTGTGTGTGTGTGTGTGTGTGTGTGTGTGTGTGTGTGTGTGTGTGTGTGTGTGTGTGTTTGTGTCAACGTGTGACCGGAAGATAGGATGGCAGAGAAACAGGTATCCCAGATACGTTCTCAGCACCTTTATGAAGTGTAGTCTTAGAAACGCTCTTGTGAAATGTTACAATTTAACATTTATTCAAACACATTTGGATTCCTGACTACATGTAGAGACATGCAAGCTACTGCATTTCTCATTAAACATTTTATTCAATGCGTTAACACATTGTCATGCAACGTTCGTCTTTTTAATTGTTAGTCCATGAAAGTTCATTAGCAACGGACTCCATAGTCTGAGGCATTTAACCATCGCCACAGCTGCGATTTTCAATATCCGCGGTCATCACATATAAAGTTATCGTGTGAGAGCTCCCATTTCAGAAAATGATTCTTTGACTCTGCTATTTGTCCCCTTCATACAGGTGTATATTTGATGGATGTCTCCCGACGCCTCACGTGTTCCTTGATGGCTTGCAGCTCAGCTCCTGTTATGGCGTTCTTCTTCTCCACTTCCGGCTCCCTTCTGTAGGCCTTCGTCTTCACTTCCTGTTCCCCTCTGTAGGCTTTCTTCTTCCGTTCCTAGCTCCCGACCGGCGATCACACTTAACGTGGTAAAGTTAATGACTCAAATCTGTAATGGCAGCACTAGAACGCAAGTGGAAATCCTCGGCAAGATGGTGAAAGACTTGCTGAAACATCCTCGGAACTCTGTGGTAGGCTCCTGTGATGTTCTCAGAACGTGTTAGGTTGCAAGTGGGTTAGAGAGTGCAACCCTGATCTGAACGTGGTACTCCTAGACCACAACTATGAAATAACTTCTATTTTGAGGTTACTTCCTCAACTACACAATGTACTACTGGAAGTCTTCAATGTAAAACTTGCAGTAAGTCCTCATGACTTCACTTCTTCCGCTCAAGAATCCCTTCTCATCACGGCTTATCACACACATCCTCTTAGAAAGCTACAAGTTCTTCAGTGTGCATTACTGGTTTCAACGTGAGTTCATCCTCTCCACAGGTAGATTCCCCATATAGTTCAGCCGCTATTTTCTTTCAGAACGTACACAAGTTCATCTAAACAGCTGCTTCAACGGTTCTTTGTCCAAGGTTCGCTTTTCATCATAAGGATATCTATCAAAACTTCGTCATCTGCTAGATGCCAGCTTCTGCGCCTACTCGCTAGCTTGGGTCCCGACTGTTGGGGGTTGTGTCCAGGCGATTTGTAAGGTAGGCCTACTCACAGCTTAATCTTTACGTCAGACTCAAACACGTCACACGGAGAATGACGCTCGACTTGTTAGGAGAATTTTTTTTTTTTTTTTTTTATTCATGTATGTTCGAATATTTCTATTACCAGAGACAGAGACAGAAAAACATGCACATGATCGATCGACTACCGTGCTTTCCTTGTAGCTTAGGTAGCTAAACAAACTCGTTAAATCAACAACGAACCATACAGCATGGCTAAAAGTCAAATCTATTTGCATATGTAATGACTTTTCAAAGTGATACAGCTGGGTGGAGTTTAACAAACAAACAAAGTAGTAAAATGAACATATGAAACACATTAATTAACATCATCAAAACAAGCAAACAAACAAATGAACAAACAAAAAGAAGAAAAGAAAGTATGTACTGTTGCAGAGAGAATACAATATTGGTAAAGTTTCCAATACCGTACTTCACATTCTTAGACGACAGTAAATACAGTCCACAAAACGTCTTTTGACTTTTTTGTCATTTTCAAATGGTGGGGCATTTAGCACAACATGTAAGATGGTTTATGGCAGGTCTAAAGTTAAAGTTGCAAAAGGTAGTGATTGATCCACATGTATATGTATCTTGCACTTCGGCTCGAAGAAGTTTCAGTATGAGTCCCTCTTTCCATACTTTATCAAAAGCTTGAGACAAATCGAAGAAAACAGCGAGGGTTTTCCTCTCCTCCCGAAAGGAGTTTTCAATGTCCTGGACTAGGAGGGTGAGTCGGTATTCAATGTTGCGGAAATTCCTACTTTGGCTCTACTATGGGCTTCTACGTTTTCATCAGCAGGGGAGCTTTCCTTCTTGTCCCTGGCTTGGTTTTAGTGTCTTGAGCAGGGTGTAAAGCTCAGATGTCCAGTAGGGCTTTTTGCGCCTGTCCTTGGTGATGGCTGAATGTACTGCTTCCAGCACTGCCTTGCTGACATTTCTAACATTTTTGTCGACATCGTGGTATGACAAAACTAGTGAGGATGTTCGTCTGTCTACTTCCTGTCTGAAGATATCCCAGTTTGCCTTTCTGCACTTCCAGCTTGCTGGGAGTCTGATGGAGAGGATTTCATGGTGTTTCTGAACTGTGATGATCACTGGCTTGTGGTCGCTTCCCCCAAGTTGGTTTGCAACATCCCTCTGAGCGATGCTGGAAATGTCATCCATAGCAAACGCATGGTCTGCCAAGCACTCGAGTGGAATATGGATGGATCGTCGGGTCTGTTGATGAGGATCAGTTGGGTTGCTGATTGTCCAGTTTTCAACATCTTCTTCCTTTTTGTTGAGGTGCCTGTAGTCCTAGCTGGGAGAGTGGCTATTGAAGTCGCCTACGATGATCCAGCTGTTAGATTCAACAAGGATGGAGTCAAGCTGTATGGGCTTGTCTGGAGGTGAGCAGACATTGAACACTGTCACTGGCATGACTGGGAACATCAACTAGGCTCCCAGAAAACACTGCCGAGATCGGCTTGACTGGAGCTTTGGGTCTCCACTGCTAGGATGTTGTTGCACACTAAGGTGATGAGGCCTCCCTTTGTTCTGTTGTCACTGTCTTGCCAGAACACCTCAGAACCCCTTATACAAAGAAGTGGTGGGTATTCTTCTTTAAATTTGTGTCTTGAATAAAGCAGACATCTATTGCATTTTCTCAAAGAAAGTGTTGGGGTTCTACTTTCTTCCTCTGGACACCTTCTGCGTTCCAATGCGCAATCCTTAATGCTATGTCTGTGCATTCCTCACTCTGACCTCTCTGTGTTGACTGTTGAGAATGCGATCCATGGTTGTAAGTGTGGGTGGGCCCCTTTGAGGCTGAGGGCCCGGCATCGTCCCTCCACCCCCACCCCCACCCCCACGCCGGCCACGGTCCAGGAAGACGACACCACAATGGTCCAGCGTGATCTGTTTAGCCATGTGTCGCATCGTGCGGGTTCAGCCGGTTGTTTCAAAGCCCCACGCCTCCTTAGGGGCCACTGAAGCTCTGACTTTGGTGGGTTTGTGCTCTGGTGATGGTTTGCATGTGGCCGTGTCTAGTATTTGAGTTTTCCTTCTTTCCTGCACCTTACTCTGGGTGGAGGGATTGGTTAGCCAGGGGTTCCCCCCACGGGTTAGAGGTTATAACGCGCCTCTTGACCACATGATGAGCCTGTCATAGGACACATGATGTATTTCAGTGAGGACAGCAGGGCCGCCTGTTGACCAGCCCCCTCCTGATATGAACATCGCTAGTTGGTTCGGAGCTGCTGATTGGTTCATCCAAGCTGGGCTTATTTCATAGCAAGCTTTCATATCTGAAGGCCCTGATGCCATCTACCACCTGCTACCCAGTCGGTTGGGGATGATCGCCCCACTACTTCATGTAAGTAGTATGTCCCAGCAGACGAATCTAAAACCATAACTAAACAAACAGGTTCACATTTGAGTCACCCAGTTTATTTTTACCCTTGAGATCTAATTAGTGTAATGTATTATATGCTTTACGTGGAAATTTTTGCTGTTCCAATTGTTGTAATTCATACCAATCTTCACAGCATAGCGTATACATATAGTTCCTTGTTAGTTTCAGTATATACAAGGTCATTTAGTGTTCTTATCTCCATTCTCAGGAATTTCTTCAAGGCGTAACAATACACGATCTCACGGTGAATAACAGCATTGTTAATCCTCATAACTCTGCCCCATATTGAACAATAGGTTGAACTTGCGAGTCAAACAATTTCAAACACAGAACAAAAACCTTGCAAGATCTGTGCATGCAAGAACAACACTAAGTCTGAGACGGTGTGGGAGGATATTCCCAAATACGTAAACACAATGACAACAGATATTAGAGAGCCATTATAAAACCATCGTTCTCTCAAACTTAAATAGCCACACTTTCGAAACAGTATGACGTTACTTTTATTCATGTTAACTTTTTAACTGACGTGAAGCAGATGCTTTTTGTAAATTGTTTAGCTGTGTTGGTAGTCCTGTTAGTCTTCGATAGTACGATTACATCATCAGCTAATTAAAGAATAATTCTAATGGCCATCGAGACAGCATAGCGCCCTGTGTTCTATTCTTGGACATTCAGTGGCCATCTTCATTAATAAAATAGAGGAATAATATTCGACTGCATGTATCGCCCTGACTTGATCCAGTTGAACATTCAATGCAATCTGTTAATGTCCCATCACATCGGACTCTTGCTATCACTGCGTCATATATACTTCTAAAACAATTGTACAATTTCCCCTTCGTGGTCGGTTTAAAACACAAGGGGGCTCGCTCTCTCTCTCTTATATATGTATATAGATAGATATAAACTTCCATTTTTTTCCCTCTCAATTTCAAATCTTTGCTAAACCTTTAATATAATGATGGAAGAATTGTTAACCTGCACTTGTTTTCCCCCACTACTTAATTGTTCAGCATTATATATAATATATATTATATATATATATATAAAACAAAGCTTGTTCTTGTGTCTCAGATTGTAGAAATAGGGGGGTGATAAGCCTTCATATCTGCAGTGGTAGATGATTCTGCCTAACTGACAGTATGTGCTTGAGTGGAATTAAAAACGCTTCTCAAAATGAACCTTCAGCGAGCTTATAGTCTTCGAAGCGGGAGGCCATTTCCAATGGGGAAAAAGCTCACTAACATGAAACTCCTGGTCAAATATCGATATTTCGAAATCTGATTGTTTCTCCTCAATGACCGAGGAAAGTGGTAATTTGACTCCTCTGCCTTTTCAATTTTAAGAAGAATGCTATACCAAAAAAAGGCTGGTGTGCAATACCGTAGTATGTTTGTTGAGTCTTCAAAAAACTAACCAAAGTGCCACCTAAGAAGCAAAAGAAAGTCATGAAAGAGCAAAACAAGCTACATTTTCTTGTGAAAAATAGAAAATATAAAAAAGATAACCTCTTAAGACACAAGTGCTGAGGGCCAGTTCTTGGAATGAATCCGCAAGGGACTAAATTACAATAAAAAAATAAATTCCAAGGATAAGTACCGAGCACAACTTACAGAGCAGCTAGGTGTTGCAATGACTGCAAGAAATATTGAATTATAAACAAAGCTTGCTCTTATGTCTCAGATTGTAGAAACAGGGGGGTGATAAGCCTTCATATCTGCAGTGGTAGATGATTCTGCCTAACTGACGGTATGTGCTTGAGTGGGTGGATGGGAAATAAAACATGCTTCTGAAAAGGACCCTTCAGCAAGCTTATAGTCTCCGAAGACCTCCCAGAATGGAAGAGTCACCCAGAGATTATCAGCAAGAGTGGCATGAGACCAGACATAGTAGTACACTCTCAGTCAACCAAACAGCTGATCATGATCGAGCTCACGGTGCCATATGAGAACAGAGAATGAAGGCAGCTCAAATCTACAAGACTGAAAAGTATGCTGATCTGGCAAACAGCCTGAGGAGAGAAGGCTATCAGGTCAAAGTCCTCACTGCAGAAATTGGAGCTAGGGGGTTTGTGGGAACGTCTGCATACAGCCTCATGAAAACAGCTCTCAGTTGCAGGGAGGGAAAAAAAAAAACCAGAGTCCTGAAAGCAATGGCAGAAGCGGCAGAGAGGTGTTCAAGTTGGATCTGGTCAAGGAGAACAAAAAGTGAACTTCATAAGGCTTAACTTTCCTACAAATATCAGGTGTCCCTGTGGCTCAGTGGTTAGTGTGCGCGAGTCATAAGTGGAAATGAGCATGTCCAGAAGGGCATGGGTTCGAATCCCAGCCATGGCTCATCCCAAGATGGGAAAAAAAAAAGGGGGGGCAGCAGAGGGACATCCGGAGTCATGAACCGGGTGTGGCCCAACCCCCTAGAGTGTCAGGAGATAAGGCCGAAACACTCGCTTGACTGTTACCAAATCAAGATTAATGTTAGCATTCTTACTTTCTGTTTAGGAATGGAAAGGAAATACAAACACAAACAAATAGATAAGTAAGCTTAGTCAGACTTTATATTCGCTCTAAAACAGAAAATTCACACGTTACAAACGACACCAGGAAGGTCATTTGAAAATATGAAGCAATGGTTTACACTGTTTCCAGAGTCAGTTATGACTGGTATAGCTACCATTTAGGTCGCCCTTACACACATCATTCAGTATGCACAATCCCATTGCAGTGCACATATTCAACAACAATGTCTTAAAAGTGACATCAATGTTTCCCTAAAACGAGATCCCATAGTGTAATATACAAAAATGTTGAAGCTAGCATTGGTGCAAATCAACAATTCATTGATCCATAATGTAGTCAGGTAGAAAAATTTTGGTTTCGTCGACCTGCATTCATTTCTGGCAAAAAGAGCCACTAATTCGAGTCACAGCAAAGGGGAAGACACAGACAATGAACAGGATGGAAGTACCAACCAGCATCTTGGTGAGGGCCACTTCACGGGGCGAAAGTGAGGAGGATGTCCCAGCACGCCA
>JADBJO010008259.1:57500-67500 GCA_016801955.1 Conus betulinus | reverse complement strand
TAACGGTTTTTCTTCTTTATGGAATATCCCCGAAATTACTTGGCCGATCTTTGTGCACATTAGCAGGTATGTTCATTATCGGTCACGGACGATGCCCGATGTTGTAGTTTACCCCGTATAGCGTTTACTAACGGCTATAACGGCCTGCAACAGTTTTCCTGCTTTATGGAATATCTCAGTTCTTGGCTGATCTTTCTGAAAATTTGCAGGTGTCTTTGTGTGTATGTGTGTGTGTGTGTGTGTGTGTGTGTGTGTGTGTGTGTGTGTGTGTGTGTGTGTGTGTGTGTGTGTGTGTGTGTGTGTGTGTGTGTGTGTGTGTGTGTGTGTGTGTGTGTGTGTGTTGTGTGTGTGTGTGTGTGTGTGTGTGTGTGTGTGTGTGTGTGTGTGTGTGTGTGTGTGTGTGTGCGCGCGCGCGCGCGTGCGTGCGCACGTTCGTGCGAGTGTGCGTATGTGCGTGCGAGTGTATGCGTGCACAGATGTGTGTGCGGTCGCAAGTGTGTATTTGTGAATGTAGGGAGTTTGGAACATATGAACTGAGACGTCTATAAAAGTTACAAAGAAGTTTTACAAACATGCAGAGACAAATACACAGGAAATTATAATCAAAACGTGCTTTTTTCAGCAATAGGTGATTATTGCAAAAACGATTGACTGAATAGGACTATGCGTAAGGGATTCAGCAGCTTCAATTAAAAGAAAATTAGTTATACCTTTTGCCTTGAAGACAGTGGCTTATCTATCGCTCTCTTCTAAGACTGCTGGATATTATGAACTATTCTTCCATCTGGAGAAACTATGACTTGTTCCAATTTGTTCACCACGTGTGCATTGCCATGCTTTGGTTAGTTCGTTTGTTTCAAGCATCGAGTTATACACAAATTAAGAAGTAAGTGACTAGTTTTAAGGTAGATGCGCGTGAAATACTCAATGTATGGAGGTCATCAAAACGACAAGAAAAGCTATTGTCTCGCTACTGGATTGTATTTTTTTTTTCTCTTGTTTTTTTTTTGTTTTTTTTTGTTTTTCTTTGTTCTCATAATGTCCACCGATCTGCTGACGAAACAAAAACTATTCCGTTTGGAATAACATAATTCAACGGTCTGTGGCGTTCGTTGCTTCAGGCATACAATCTGCTGTCGATCTTTCTGTTATGCCTGCTAATTCGTTGCTGTACACATTACCATATGAAGGCATCGTCCAGGAACTGCTATCTGTAGCTTTGTGTCATGTATATGAATCACATATTGTTTCGTGTGGTCACGCCAGGCTTTATAACTGCATTAAACAGTCGGAAGGCGATTAACATGGATGCTGATTCAAGAAAGGTACAAGGAGATCTGATTATGTAAAGTGTGCCCACCTGATCTTTTGAAACTGCTTCAAGTATGTCAGTAAAAAAGTGATCACATTCTCTCGGACTACATGATTTTGTTAATCTTCAGCACGCAGATAACAGAAGTTGCACTATATCTTTATTTGCAATGGTAATCTATTTGTAGAGATTTATACTGGTTTTTGTACTGATTGTGTCACCTTAAATTAGATGTCAACAATGTCTTCGTGTCTCTGTATGTATCTGTATAGATGACGTCAGATTCAGTATATTTTACACACGGGATGTGGGTAGGGATGACTGTTACAGTACTTCATTTGAGCGGGTTTAAAATTATAGAGATACATCATGTTCATAGGCTGCATTTTGCGATCTAAGTTTTAATGAATAAGGCTTTATGTGAGAAAAAAAAAACAAACAAACAAACAAACAAAAAAAAACACGTCAAATTTCGTTTTACTTCGTTACTTTACAAAAACTTCAAATTTAGATCATCGCAAGAAAATGCAAATTTTCTCAGAAGGTAAAATAAAAACAGAAAATGATTGGAGGGAGAGCTCACTCACGTCGGCTCTGCAACGAATCCATTACTGTCCCCAGTAGGGGGCTTGCCATGTGGTGTCCTGTGTATGTAGGATCAGAACAGACACCCCTGAACACCACCAAAGTGACTCGGTGGTGGGTTGCCTCCTGACAGCTTGACATTGACTGCTCCCTGTGGATTGCCGGTTTGGAGCTGTGGCGGGCCACGCTGCAGCAGTGGATGGAATGAGCAGTTTGGTTGCAGTGCCACTGCGGTGGCACAGAAGATGGAACAGCGAAAATCAAGTGTGCTTAGATTACTTTTCAATGGTAAACAAGGACAACAATAAGCGAAATAAGTCAAAATAAGTAGCTGAGCACAACTCACATTTCTTCAGGCCAGCAAATAAAAAATGAAAGGGGGAGGGGGGGGGGGGGGGGAAAAACGGATATCTTTACGGCAGAAAAGCAAAATCAATCACGTTTACAATCAAGTCATCACATAGTCATGTAGAAAGAATAATGAAGGCAATGACAAAGACAACCGTTGAGGCCAAGACTGTCACACAATGGTTTCCATGCACATACTCACAAGCAGACAAAGACAATCCAAATAAAATTTCTTTCGACAATTGACATACGTTCCCATGGAGAAAGTTCCTTAGGACTACCACTCTTGTATCTACTAACAATCCAAAGCCCGTCGATCCTGGAGCATCTCAAGGGCTGCGAGGAGCTCGTTTAAAGTGATAGGATAGGGATAGGGTGCTCACCCCCTAGAATCAATGATAAACGACCCTGAAAGTAGTGCAGACTTCACCTCTCTCTATCCAAGTCATGCTTCTTCGTCCTCTTTTACGTCCTCTCCTCCTCTCCTCCTCCTCCTCCTCTCTCTCTCTCTCTCTCTCTCTCTCTCTCTCTCTCTCTCTCTCTCTCTCTCTCTCTCTCTTAGGTAACCTGCTGCTTCTGCCAGAGTGATATGCAGTCTCCTTGTTCTCAAGAGTACAAATTTACTACGTACAGACTTCAGGCCTTCTCAATAAACACTGCCAAGCATGCAACAACTGCACAGACTCTCCTTGAGCGTGCAGAAAAATGCTCTTGTTTGGCAAAACAAACTGTTTGTCAGCAATCTGTGCACACTGACTCGAACTGTCTACAGGTGAAAATCCTGATGTACGTGACAGCATGAAGGTATGGAAGTGCGTTGTGCTCACCACAATGGCCATAAAAGCCGTCGAATACCCGTTCTGAAGCACAACACCAACATACCAGCGAGACGAAAGTTGAGAAATTTCGAACGTGCCCGAGTTATCGCCTGGCTGCAGGACAGAGTAGGCGTCCGAGAGGTGGCCAGAAGGCTGCAAGGTCACACTCGGTCATCATCCGTCTGAGACAGCGCCATCAAACCACAGGCACCGTCCAGGAACGGCCACGCCCAGGGCGTCCCCATGAAAACCACACAACGTGAGGACCGGTACCTCTGCAGACAGGCCCTTCGGGAGAGGACAACCACCGCCAATGCCTTGAGTCAGCAACTGCGTGCTTCCACCAACACACAGCAGTAAGCGGGCAGACCACTCGGCGTCGCCTACATGCCGCCGCCGCCTTGCGTTCCAGGCGTCCGGTGAAGAAGCCCATGCTGACTGCAGGTCACAGGGCACGCCGACTTACTTGGTGCCAGGACCATTTGAGGTGGAATCGGGCTCTTTGGGGACCATTTCCTGTTCACCGACGAATCGCGCTTCATGGTGAGCCCCAAAGACGGCCGCATCAGGGTGTGGCGGCGCCCACAGGAGCAGCTGCAAGACGATGCTATCCAGAAGGCGGCTGTTTTTTGGAGGTGACTCCATTATGGTTTGGGGAGGCATAAGCCGACACTATAGGACTCCTCCCTACCATGTGGAGGGCATGCTCAATGGGCAGCGCTACCTGCAGGAGATCTTACAGCCTCTGGTCACAGCGACCCTCCAGCAGATCGGACCCCAAGCTGTTCTCCAGGATGACAACGCCACACCACACCGCTGCAGGGCTGTCAACACTCATTCAGGAAGCTGGGATCACCAGGATGGCATGGCCTGCGAACAGTCCAGATCTCAATTCAATCGAGAACATCTGGGGAGAACTTGGCCGGCGAGTCCATGCAAACCACCCCCGTCCAGCTAATCGGGAAAGCAGCTGCACGCTGCACGTCCGTCATCCTCCAGGCCGTCATCGCAAACACCATCAACTCCATGAGGCAGCGCTGTATCGATTGTGTTGCTGCGCGGGGTGGACACATCCGTTTTTGAACAGATTAAAGAAACACATGATTGTGGATTTTTCTTTTCCCAGGGTGGGTCTCTTTACATTGCTTTATGATTGCAAAATCATTACGCAATCCAAATGAAATTGCTTTAATTTGATTCACAAGGGTTGCAATTAAATATCTGTACACATGAAACATTTTTGGTTTCGCGCGTGTTGCATTTGTCAGACAGATTGCAAGTGGTCCTTAACTTATGTTGAAGTCTGTATTTACAAAAAAAAAACTGACCACTGCGGAGCAAGCACCCTGTAAATGTGAGTTTTCAATCGCTTCAGTTAAGCTTTCCTAAACATATCAAGTACCTGCAGAGCGGGTCTGCCGGTTTAAAGTGTACAAATAGGGAACAGAATGTTTTTTATGGGGCACATGACAAATCTATTGCGGTGTCTTCAGATGTTTATGTTCATTTGATGTGTTGAGTTTTCTCTATCTAGTTCTATGAATATTATGTCGACTGTGTGTGTGTGATGCTGCAGCGTCAAATCGTTGGAGACTTGCTGCTGCAGTAATCAGCATTCTTTAAAAATAGTAGGTGATCTTTGCCAGACTGCGGACATTTGACTGTGGCTCCATGGCGTGTTTCTTTCAGTGTTATACATACTTTAACTAGGCGGGTCCCTGATGTGAGGGTTATCTGCGATACATGTCAGGCTTCTCTTGTTAAATAAGCAGTCCTGACCAAATGGTTATGTTCCTTGCATGATGGGGTGGGATAACAGGTGGCACCTTTATCTGTACTGAAATACTTCATGCGTCCTATGACAGGAGCATCAAGTGATCAAGAGCTGCAATGTGTCACGGGGAGGGACACCCCAAGGAACAAACTATACCCCTGTGTCCAGTCCATGATGTACTACAGGGTCAAACCTGGCCAGAGGGAGCAGAACCGACAGACGCAGCGTTGGGCCGGCTGTCTAGACCTTGAAAAGACTGTGGGTTTCATTGTGGCGACAGGACTGAAGATCTGACGCAACCCAACAAGTCAACGGCAGAAGCAGAAGCAGACGAAAGACTCGTACATCATTTTATGTTATTCTCGGTGGTGCAGTGATGATTTTGATGTAGGATGACAATACTGTGTATTACACGATTTCTAGTTACGTTATTTGAGTTGATTTTTTTTTGTTGTCGAGATGTGAGATGCTTTGAAAACTAATTGATTTAATGGTGGACTCTAAGACAAGTGTTTTGTCTCTAGGAATCCTAAAACATCCTAGAACATATTATGTTCTGTTGAAGGACGAATGCGAAACCTATGCACTGATAGAACATGCACATGCACGCAATTACAGATTTGATACAGCTGATCATTATCATGGATGTGTGTCGTGGTCGACGGAGACATCAGTGACTCTGCATGTGTGAGCGCAAGCCAAAGCTTCACACACACACACACACACACACACACACACACACACACACACACACACACACACACACACACACACACACACACACGCGCGCGCGCGCGCGCGCGCGCGCACACACTCTAGGCTTACACACACACACACATTGGGTCAGGTCTCCTCACACTTTGCGGGCACACACACGCACACTGGTCCGTTTTCTGCAAATGCTTGCTCAGCTTCGATTGGCTGTCTACTCCTTTGCGGGCTTGGCAAGTTGCCAGGCACTGCGGTCTATGGCAAAGCTGTTTCCCTAGTGAACCTCAAGTGGGTCTGTGGCACAGGCCAGCCAAGTGGATACTTTCAGGCCACCTGTCCTTGAAGCGTTTGAGAGGTCGCCCAGTGACCTTGTTCCAGCTGCCAGCTGGGAGAAGAAGACCACTTTTTGGAAGTCGCGTGTTGTCCATTCGTACCACATTGCGCAAGCCACCTCAACTGCGCTTTCATGATCAGCGCCTCGATACCAGGCATCTTTGCTCTGCGAAGCATTTCTGTGTAGGAAAGCCTGCCCTCCCAGGAGATGCCCATGATCTTATGCAGGCAGCAGAGGTGGAACTGATCCAGAGTCTTCAGTTGTTTCCTTGTAGAGAAGTCCAGGTCTCACAGCTGTAGAGCAGGGAGGTGACGACACTGCTATGTAGATTGCCAGCTTGAGTTATATGCCCACGCTCTCCCCACACTGTGTTCCAAAGCCTGCCAAAGGAAGCTCCGGCTTTTTTTTTCCAATTTGTTTGACACTTCTTTATCCATGCCACACGTTGAAGACAGGCAGCTCCCCAAGTAGGTGAAACTGTCGACATTGTTCAGGGTCGTGTCCTCGATCACGATCTTTGGTTCTGGAGGAGAGAGGCGGGTTGATGGTTGGAGCATTACTTCTGCGAACGCGAACACATATGCACTGATAAAACATGCACATGCTCATATATTGCAGATTTAAGACAGATGCTCAATAAATAAGCAGCCTTCCCACTGTTTACGCTTATGGTTTTATATTTCATGTGCTTGGTTTTGGATTGTACACCTACCCATCCCCACACCTATTTTTCAGATTTTTCCGTGACAACTACTAGACTTGTAGATTGTATACCTACCCATCCCCACACCTATTTTTTTCAGATTTTTCCGTGACAACTACCAGACTTGTACTACACATTGCCATAAGCTTTTGTACCCCCTCCAACCTGTGTTCAGTATGGTGCTGTTCGATTGTGTGTGAGACTGAACATCCACTGTGTCTGCTTCTACCACTCGCACTGTTTACTGCTCCCATCTCTGATCCCAGGCCCAGAGCTGTCTGTTAAATTCCAGTTTTCTTTTTGTCGCCTCGTGTTCTGTTTTATTTTGTAAATTCCGTTATCCACGATGGCGATTATTCTGACTTAGTGACATTGGCCTATCTCCAGCTTTTAGGTCCTGACACTGGATTTCCGTCGGCGCACAGTCAAAGCTGACGTAACACCTAGGAGCCTATCATGGTCTCAGAGAGCGGTTTTATATCCTTCAGCTTAGATTACATTCGCTGCTTGTATGAGTAAACTTGGAAATTCAACCTGTTCTGATCGACAGAAAAGAGTATTAGGTGTGTATGTTCTCATTTCCTGTGTTTTCCAAGCTGTTTTTCAATCTCTCTCTCGCACAATGCTACAGTCTGACTGACACAAAAGTTTACAAGGTTTTATCAAAGATCGTTCCTTTGTTTGAAAGCAAATCGGAACAGACAGCTTCACGGGAACTGCATCATGTAATGTACACATGTAGTCAAAAATATCATCCAGCATAATTGATCAGTTGTTATGTTTTTCGTTTTATCTTTAAGCGCTACACGTCATCCAGTTAGGCCATATTTTTGTTTTTTTTGTTTCTTTTCTGCTTTCGACTTACAGAATTTGATTCTCTTCCCATCCCCCTTTGTGGATTCTCTCCATTTTTTTTTTTTAATACAGTAGGTAATCTCTCTATCTTGTTCTGTCTCTCTCTGTCTCCTCTCTCTCTCTCTCTCTCTCTCTCTCTCTCTCTATCTCTCTCTCTCTCTCGTGTTCTCTCTCTCTCTCTCTCTCTCTCTCTCTCTCTCTCTCTCTCTCTCTCTCTCTCTCTCTCTCTCTCTCTCATGATGACATCTCAATAAACAGGCCATTTCAAAATGTGTTCAATCACCGATTTGTGTGACGGACATTTAACTAGATTCCATCCACCCACCCTCCTTCATTAATACTCTTTTCCAACAGCAAACAGAAAAAGCAACTGTATCCTATTATTCATTTGATATAGTACAGTTGTTTTTCTTTGTATGCTATTGCACAGGTCTAGTTCAAGGGACACGTTTCTCTTCACTGATGAGACAGGCTCATAACAAGTGTCTTCTTTTTTTGTGTGTCCAGAAGTACTGCCCAGTGTTTCTGGTTTCAGCCATGAAGTTTAGTCCCACCATGTCAGTATGAGTGGCAGTATCAACATTTGTTTACTCAGTCTGTGCCACATGCTCTTTCCCATGCCATTCAACAACATAGAATTATCCGGTCTGTATGGTTTCCAGACTAAGAGAAGCACAGCTGAAACTGCAAAACAGCCCCATCTTGTCTTGGCCTAAAAAAAAAGTGGGGCATTCAGAGTCTGAAGCAAACTCACTCCCACCCTCACCGACACTCACTTCCCTGCTTGAATCTGTTATGGGCAGTATTGGGGCAAAGTGATTTGAGGTCCAGGGATTAGGGAACATGTCATCCCTGTTGCTGGTCCAGAGCATGTGGACAGGAGTCCTTGACGTTGGCTGAACAGGAAGTGAGGGTTCTGTTGTTCATGTGTTGAAACAATCCTCTAGCCCATCTGAGGATAGACAGAGCACACTGGGCTTGCTAAAACATTGGCAGCAGAGCAAACTGCCAGGTTTCCATGAATACCGTTTCCCTTGTGTGACCTGGAGTATTTCAGCTCTAAGAATGACCTCAATTTCATGCACAGAAACTGTGTCAGCTGATAGTCCCGAGCATGGTGCTACAACCACAGCAGAGGCAGCCACTTTCTGCCCGTCTGCCTCTGTGTCACACATTCCACACCCATGCACATCGTTGTGGACGTTTTTAATCATTTCCACTACAATTCTGCTGCGAAGCTCTGTGTGGCACCCTTCATGTCAAAAACACAAGGACGCTCAGTGCCCTCGGTAAGCAGTTTCTGTCTGCAGTTGTTACCAGAGGGTAGAGACTGGCTGGAGCAGTGGGCGGTTTGTGTGATAGAGCTGTCCTGTCCACTATGTATGCAACAACAACAATGGTTGTAGGGAACTCCGCTGGCAGATCATAACCATCAAAACTGGGCTTCCAACTGCTCATACAGGATGCACTCTTCAAAGGCTCTTGTAGGCGGTCAGAATAGATTGTTCTTGGCACGTGTTCCATCTCTGGGTTTGATTCTGTATCTTCCCTTGGAATATCCTCAGTGATGTAAGTGCACAATTCATTTGGAGCCCTGTGTCGAATGGTTTGCCAAGACTGCACAAAGCCTTTGTTGTGTAGTTGTCTTGGTCGTCCTGCAGACCTGCAGGACAGAAACAGGCCAGTTTACAGACTTCCAGGACATTGCGATCAGCTTTTCTCATTCCATGTAGCCGAAGAGTACCAGGTGAAGTTGTGAGTGATGTAGAGGAAATGAACTTCTTGATATTTTTTTTTCCAGCCTGAAAGATCTTTTTTTGTGTGGCAACAACTGTTGGATCGTCGGAGGATAGCGCCAGAGTGTAGTGAGTCTGACAGTGTGAGCATATACACTGCTGCTGCACTCTGATACATCCACGTCTTCAAATGTCCTCATCCACTGTCGTCTTGATCACTTCACAACCATCGCGGGCGCTTTTTTGCCATGGCGAGCTCCCGAAAAGTATCTCTCCATTCTGATGAGATTGCTTGAATTTTTGTGAGATGAAAGAATGGAAGTTTGCTCCTATACTGAGCTGCACAGCCATCATAAAATGCGAACAGTTTCTGGAAATTCCTGTCCATGGCCTCCAGATATCTGTTTGTGTCATCAAGGATGGTTTTTACCACATTGGCATCATGGGTGAGGTCATCTGAGAGATAGATCAAATAATCCGTCACCATCTCAGGGCATGTGGGACAGTGGTAGCAGAGGACTTTTGGATGGACAGTCACTTGCCTGTATCCCCAATGGCCCGACTTTGAACTTCATTTTAATGTTTGCACAGGAAGTTCTCGGCAAAGTCACAGAAGGCAATGGCACACTGTAATGGAAGATTTGTTTTCGTAGTTTTGAACTGCAAGAACTGCATCTGCATACAAACTTATGTTTCGAGAACTTCTGAAGATCTTTCATCAGATCTTTGAGAATATCTTCCACAATCTTGGATTTTTTTTTCTACACAAGTTCTCTTCTTCTACCTGTTTCAGTCTTGATCGTATCCCTGCTTTTCAAAGAAAC
>JADBJO010008259.1:42500-55000 GCA_016801955.1 Conus betulinus | reverse complement strand
TTTTTCCCTCGGAGTTAACATTGGTTCTGACTCCATTTCCATACAGTCCTTCGAATGAGACTATAAACCGAGGTTCCGTGTGTGAACGCACGCATAACATCTTGCACACACGTAAAATCCCATCACCAACATTCGGAAGAGTAGGCCAGTTTGGCCGTTGGTATGGATGACGCGTTACACATAGCATGCACCCTGAGTGAGAAATGGAAAGAATGAAGGAAGTAAGGAAAATGAGTGATCGATATTGAGCGATACTGACTGGATGACACGGGAAACGACTGAATGAAGCGCCAGCTGGCAGCTCTCTTCAGACGGCACTACCCAGGTAGGCAGCCCGTTGTGTAAACGAGTGTTGATTGTAAAGCGCTTAGAGCTTGGCGTCTAGCCGAGAATAGGCGCTATATAAGTATTCATTATTATTATTATTATTATTATTATTATTATCTTTACGTCAGACCTAAACACGTCACACGGAGAATGACGCTCGACTTGTTAGGGAAAAAAAATGAAATAGATCGAGACGTTTCATGTATGTCCGAATATTTCCATTACACATAGACAGAGAGAGACGTGCACACGATCGATTGACTACTGTGTTTCCCTTGTAGCTTAGGCAGCCAAACAAGCTCGTTAAATGAACAACGAACCGTAAAGCATGGCTAAAAGTTAATGTTTATTTGCATATGTTATGACTTTCCAACGTGATACAGCTGGGTGGAGGTAAACATACAAAGTAGTCCAACAAACATATGAAACACATTAATTAACATTATCAAAACAAATGAACAAACAAACAAGCACACAAACAAACGAACAAACAAACAAAAAAAAAAAGGAGGTTGCAACAAGTGGAATGAAAAACTTGACCAGCAATTGGAATGGGATATCATTTTTAAAAAAAGGTACAAAAAAAATAAAAGAAATAAAACTAAATGGTTTCAGATAAGAATGCTACACCGTGTATTGGGTACACATATTGTGTTGTCAAAAATGAGAGTTGAAACTGAGTGATCATTGTACATTCTGTAATAGAGAAAGGGAAAACACTGAGCATCTGTTTGGGTTTTGTGAACACGCGGCACATTTTTGGCAACAACTTCAAGCAATAATGAAAGAGAAGTGTCAGCATGCAGCTTGTTTGAATTTGTCGGTTGAATTGGTATTATTTGGGCATGCAGATCATTTCAGAGGTGATGAAACCTTTGACTTCATACTACTTCTAGGAAAATATTCTATCTATGAATGCAAATGCGAGAAAAAACTTCCAATTTTGATAAGCTTTCTACATTATTTAAAAACAGATATATAAGTTTGAACAACAAGGTGCGAAAAGCGTAAAGTCAAGTCAAAAACTGCATGAAAATGGCAACTAGCCTATACCAATCTTTAATAGAAGTGTAACTTTTGGACTTGATGTATATGCTTAGGGACGAGTCTGTCTCTGTGTCACTTAACATACATGCACGTTTGGATCCCTGGTGGCTTTGTAGGTGCCCTATCCTCTCTCTCTCTCTCTCTCTCTCTCTCTCTCTCTCTCTCTCTCTCTCTCTCTCTCTCTCTCTCTCTCTGTTGTTTCTGTATTGTTGTGTTTTTGGCTTTTCTCCCTATTTTTTTGTTCTGTATTTCATCAGTTTTTGAAAAAAAAAATCCCGTACAAATATGTTAACACATGGTACGGAAACTGTTCATGGTACCTGGCCAAAACGGCTGTTGAAGCACAAATGGTGTGAATCGTACGCTGCTGATATGAAGTGAAATGCTATGAATTTGTGTTAAATGTGATGTTTTTGCAAGGAGAAAAATAAAAATTGATTAAAAAAAAAAGGAAAGTATGTACTGTTGCGGAAGAATGCAGTGCTGGCAGTATTTCAATGCCATACTTCACATTCTCAGACGACAGTAGATACGTCCACCAAACCGTCTTTTGACTTTTTTTTTTTTTTTTTTTTTTTTTTTTTTTTTGTCATTTCTGAAATGGTGGACATTTAGCACAACAAGCATGTAAGATGGTTTATGGCAGATCCAAAGTTAAAGTTCCAAATAGTTATCAATATCTAGGGATATTTCTCACTACGAATTAAAATTGAACAGAAGCTGGCTGTAAACGAGTGAGAAGGGAAAGACAGGGGCTATTAAGACACTGAAAACAATTAAAAAATTGAACTCAGTGATGGGGCGTTGTTTTGGATTGTTTGACACTCAGATGAAATCAGTTCTGATTATATGTATCAGAGGTGTGGGGGTCTGTTGAACAACACCTACATGGAAAGAGTTCACACTTATGCCGTAAAGCATATTATGCATGTACTATTACAGGCATCGAATAAGATGGTTTAAAAAGTGGACGATACCCTCTGTTTATACGAATTTCTGTCAAATCAATCGAATACTGATTAAGATTAGTTCATCTACCTACAGCTAGAGTCTGCAGTCAAACGTACATAATGCTCTTGTTACAACAGGAAAATTTAATTGGATTTCCTGCGTAAAGAAAATAGTGACAGAAACGGTTTTGGAATTGTTTGGCTTTGTCAGAGAAGTAAGCACAATAATGCACAATTTGTTCTTTGTTCTTACAGACAATACTGGCATTCCACTTTGGAGAGAAACGTCGAATATGATTAGTTTCTGTCGTGAAAAAAAAAAAATTTAGAGATAAGAATATAGGTTTCTTGATTCTGGATTCGACATTAGAAAAGTAGTGTGACTCAGAATCAAAAACTTACTTTGAGAATACATTTCGACAGGGTCGCCCTGTCTTCTCTTCAGCTCACTGTTGCTGTTGTGGCAGCGAGGTCTGGGGGGGTGACTGTTGTGTGTGTGGTTGTTAGGATCTGATGGTAGATGTAGAGGGGATTGGGGGGGGGGGGGGGGGGGTCAAAGCCTTGATCTCTGTTCAGGCTGGGGCGTCTGGTCTTGATTTCGATGGCTTCTTTTTTTTTTTTTTTTTTTAGGAAGGGCTCTGTAAATAAGACCTTGGTTTTGTGGGGGATGAAACTGTGGCCTGTGGCTTGTAGGTGTTCGTGTATGGTAGAAGTAGATTGGTTTTGGTGTTCCTGTAGACGGGTGGTGAGTGGTCTTGCTGTCTCGCCAATGTAGGTATTGGCACAGTCCGTTCCGGGACACTCTCATCACCCGAACCCATGACGACAGGGTGGAGACAAGCGTCTATATGGAAACCTACCCACACCGACCAATGTCTCTGACTTTCACTCCAACCACCCCCTCCAGCACAAGAGATTTGTTGTCAACACCCTCATGCACAGAGCTCCGTACTGTGTTCCACTAAGGAGGAAGAGCTGAAAGAAGAACACATCAAGACTGCCCTTTCCCCTAATGGATACCCTGCATAGATGTGGGACAAGCCCCGAGTTCCCTACCCTACTTCTACAGATACGGACAGTGTGAAAGCGGGGATCCCTTACATTAAAGGAGTCTCAGACTGTCTAGCCAGGATCTTTCAACGACATGGATGCAAAGTGTTCCACAAAACCACGAACTCTCTGCGCCAGCAACTGACCCATGTCAAAGACAAAACAGACCCCCTCAAGCAGTGTATGTAGTGTAGTGTACCAGTAGGTTGCCAAGACTGTGCTAATGCCTACATTGGCGAGACAATAAGACCACTCAACACCCGTCCACAGGAACACCAAACCGATCTACTTCTGCGATACACGAACACCTACAAGCCACAGGCCACAGTTTCAGAGCCCTCCCTCACTAAACAAAAATGTTAAAGAAGCCATAGAAATCAAGAGCAGCAGACGCTCCAGCCTGAACGGAGATCAAGGCTTTGAACTCTCTCCCCCCCCCCCCCCCCCCCCCCGCCCCACCCCCACCCCCACCATCTACAATCAGATCCCTGACAACCGTTCACCCCACACAGCAGTCGCCCCACCAGGCCTCGCCGCCACAACTGCAACAGTGAGAAGAAGTAGACGGGGCAAACCTGTCGAAATATACTCAAAGTAAATTTTGATTCTGCGTCTAACTACTTTTCTAATAATTTAGAGATGGAAAGGAATTTTATGATTGTTTGGGTGAGCGCGCATGACATCAGCTATCTCCAACTTTCTAGGTCCTTGCACTGGATTTCCGTTGGCGCACAGTCGAGACAGACGTAATTCATAAGAGCCCATCATGGTCTCAGAGATCTTTTAAGGACCCTAAGCTTACATTCACTTCACTACTTGTGTGAGTGAGCCTGAAAATACAACGTGTTCTGATCGACAGAAATGAGTATTATGTGTGTATGTATGTTCTTATTTGTTGTGTTTTGTAAGTTCTCTCTCTCTCTCTCTCTCTCTCTCTCTCTCTCTCTCTCTCTCTCTCTCTCTCTCTCTCTCTCTCTCTCTCTCTCTCTCTCTCTTGATTTGTTCCCTGCCCTTAATTAATTAATCAATCAATCAATCATCAATCAATCAATCAATCAATCAGTCAGTCAGTCAGTCAGTCAGTCAGTCAGTCAGTCAAGCAAGCAAGCAAGCAAGCAAGCAAGCATTGCAATCGATTGATTAATTGATTGATATTGATTATTAATTAATTCATTCATTCATTCATTCATTCATTCATTCATTCATTCATTCATTCATTCATGGTTGGTTGGTTGGTTGATTCGTTCATTCATTCATACGTTTATTTATTCATTGGTTCATTCATTTTCATTCGTTCATATACTCACGCGTTTACTTCTGGACTTATTTCTTTGAAAAGTAATTTAAAGGATGGGATATGTATATTCAAGTCAATTGTTCGTTTTTCAAGTTTACCTACTTTTAGTATGGATGGCAGAGAGGGTTTAGAGATATGTTGAAAAGTTCACATACTCGTCTCGTCGTGCCATCAAAGGTACGCAGTCGTGAGAGAGAGAGAGAGAGAGAGAGAGAGAGAGAGAGAGAGAGAGAGAGAGAGAGAGAGAGAGAGAGAGAGAGAGAGAGAGAGAGTGCACGCGATCGATTGAATACTGTGTTTCTCTTGTAACTTAGGTCGCCAAACAAGCTCGTTAATGGAACAACGAACTGTACACAATGGTTAAACGTCAGTATTTATTTGCAGGTGTAATTACTTTTCAACTCGATACAGCTAGGTGGAGTCTAACAGACAAACAAGGTAGGACGATAAACATATAAACACATCAATTACCATCATCAAAAACAAACAAACAAGCAAAGGAAGAAACAAAAACAAAAACAAAAAAGAAAGTATGTACTGTTGTGTCAGAATGGAATGTTGGTAGAAGTTTCGAACACCGTACTTCCCATTCTTAGATGACAGTAGATAAAGTCCCCAAAACCGTCTTTTGATTTTTTTTTCATTGCATTTGACACGAGTTTCTGCTGGTAAGAATATTGTTGTGTGCACTCCAATACAAATGATTAGTAACACAGCAATGGGGTCATATCTAGTTATGTTTCCATCAATCTATATACATACGTCTCTCTCTCTCTCTCTCTCTCTCTCTCTCTCTCTCTCTCTCTCTCTCTCTCTCTCTCTCTCTCTCTCTCTCTGTGTGTGTGTACACACACACACACACACACACACACACACACACACACACACACACACACACACACACACACACACACACACACACATAAATTATGTACACAGCAGTAAATCATGAAAAGTCTTGTTATCTTACTCTTGTTGGTTACTAACATATTGTAGAAATGGACATCAGACAATCAGTTTAACTGCATGTTGTGAGTGGAAGAGTTTAGGATACAGTGGGAATTTAAAAAATGCATCCTTTCCTCAATGATGAAAAGGAAAAGAGATAATACATTCTTATACCGATAACACGCATTACACCACCAGGGAGGAAGGGGTAGGGGTGGGAATCGAATAACGACGAAGAAAACACTAGCAAACAGTGTTTAAGCCATCAGGCTGAATGGTACGCAATTTGTGGAACCAGAAAGCTTCCCGTTTGAGTCTATACTCCACGTCATCTGATAGAACTTCTATTGCGATGCAGCAGAGACTGAGGAGGGAGTGGCCTGGTTGATTGAAATGCTTAGTTACTAGAGTTCCAGAGTTATTTTTTATGTTGGATCTGGGTTGGTAAAATCGAGTTTTAGGGGAGTTTTTTTTGATCTCCCCAACATACTGGCTGTGGGGACTTTTGCGCAAAAGAGTAAGTAGATCAAATTAGTGGTTTCACAATCCATGTGATGCCGAATCGAAAAGGATTCGTCAGTTTTCGCACTGTAAAAGGAACCTGTATGGTCAAGATGTTGCTTACAGACAACACATTTTTTTTTTCTTACATGGAAAGCAACTTGCTGGTTTTGTTTCTGACCGGCTAATGGGCAGAGCAGAGGGCATAAGAAAGTTTCTAAGGGTGCGGCTATTCCTTTCCCCCAGGATTGGGGGATCAGGAATAGCCTTTTGGAGTCGGAGACCGGACTGTAGGATTGGTTGTAACTCTTGGAACCATTTGCGGATGGGGGGATCGGCAGGGTTGTAAGCAGTAATTACTGGGATGCGCTGAGTGTGCTGTTTGGGTATGTACTGAAGTGGTGAACATCTTGGGAGACATTTTACTTTATCCAAGGCAGAAATCAGGCACTGTGCCTTGTAGCCACGAGCACGAAGCTGTTCAAACAGTTGGGTGCATCGTGACTTAAAGTCAGCGGCTTTGGAACACAAACGTTTCAAGCATAGATACTGTAGTGTTTGCAGTGGTGAGGGTGCCTTGAGGTGTAAATGGAAGTAGGAATGAACATTAGTGGGTTTGCAATACAAATCTGTTTGGATGTATCCATCTTCTATTTTCAAGAGGATATCTAGAAAGGGGAAAGAGATTGCAGAAGAGCTGACGGTGAACTTGATGGTGGAATGAACTGTGTTGATGTGTACTGCGTGAATGTGTCAAAGACCATGCAAATCTCCCAACCAGAGGAAAATGATATCGTCAATAAAACGCTTCCATAACTCAGTGCACACAGGGACAGGGCTATTGTTCAGCAGTTTCCTGCTCGAGCCATCCCATGAAAAGTTTGGCTACAACTAGGCCATGGGAGTGCCCATAGCAGTGCCCGATATCTGGTGGTACATTTGATCTTCAAAATAGAAAAAAAGTTGTTGTTAAGGACATGTTCGACTGCTTGGAGTATAGCCTGAGTAGGTGGAGCGTGAGGGAGAGGGTTGTTGTCGAGATAGTGGTGCAAGGCCGCCATCATGTCCTGGTGGGGAATGTTGGTATATAACTCTACTACATCTGTGGTCACAAGTAAAGCATTATGGAAAGGTCCGTGTAGACTGTTCCATTCTTCAATGATTCTTAACATATGAATAGAGTCTTGAATGCAGCTAGGCAGATTGTGCACATGTCCAGCAAGCCAGTGATCCACAAGTTTCGAGAGTTTTTTTCCGTAGGTCCTTGAACACCAGACACGATGGGTATACCAGGGGGATCTATCGAGGTTTTGTGGATTTTGGGAAGGTGGTAAAAAAACACGGGAGTTCTGACTTTCCTTGGCTCAGTGACTGCCCATTTGTATGTTTCTCGTCTAGGTGTCCTCCCGAGTGGAGTTTTTCAACCATCTTGTTTGAGGCTTTAGCTATCTGAAATGTAGGGTCCTGCTTGACGGCTTGGTAATGTGACGTGTTGTTCAGCTGTCCTGTCAGCTTCACGAATGTAATCTGAAGCGTTCTGTATCACTGTGGCACCACCTTTGTCAGCCGAGCTGACACGGATGGTTCTGTCCCTAACCATCTTTTGAAGTTCACCAAGGGCTTGTCTTTCTTTTATCTTCAGATTGTCACGTGGTTGTTGAGTATGTGGCTGCTGCTGCGCGATCCTGTAAGATACTGCAGTAGGCATCAAGAGCTTTGTCACGTCCAGAAGGAGGTTGGAATCCTGTCTGCTTGTAAAATTTGGTTGGCGCATACTCCTCAGGATTATCTGGGTCATAAAAGAATTCTAGGAGTCGTAGCTCCTGCATCCTTCTTCTATATCTTTATTCAGTTTGCTGATGATCAAGGGTCTGAGGGGTGGGGGCAGAATTTAGGCCCCAGAGAAAGGACTTTGGTTTGTCCCTCTGTGAGAAGAAAATCTGAGAGACTGACTACTACATCAGAGTATGCCGTTCTGTTGCTCACGTCCCTGGGTTGACCTGGGTCAGGAAGGGGTGGTTGGGGTGAGGATTTCCTTTTGAACCTGCGGTTTCTTCGTTTGGCTGGATCAGACTGGGGTGATGTGCGTGCACTGGTATGCAAAGCAGCCATTTTCCTCCTCTTCTTCATAGAATACCTTGCACTAGCTCATCTTGATATATATATATATATATATATATATATATATATATATATATATATATATATATATTTCTTCTATTTTTGCAGTCATTGCTCTGTCAGTTTTATCACCGTTGGAATTTAGTAGTTCATTATATATATATATATATATATATATATATATATATATATATATATATATATATATAGAGAGAGAGAGAGAGAGAGAGAGAGAGAGAGAGAGAGAAAAGGCAATTCTGTCTGTCTGTATGTATGTATGTATGTTTGTTCCCCTGCCGTGCCTAAACCGCTGGGTGGATCTTCACCATATTTGGCATGCATCTTCAGTTAACCGATAAAAAGGTCATGACAGGGCCCGATTTTCAAAAAAAAGGGGGTAGTTTAAAATGAATAAATAAATAAACATTTCTACCCTTGCGCCAACAGGGATTCACGCTGAATGAAGTTCTCACACACATATTTCTACCCTGGCGCCGAAAGGGATTCACGCTGAATGAAGTTGTCACACACACACACACACACACACACACACGGAGCACGAAGGGACAGTAGTAGGGCGGGAAGGGGGTAGAGAATGGAAGCGGGATGGTGACTGACGGGAGCGGGACCACGGGGCAGAGAGACAAGGGCGGGCTGCAAGCTTACACAATGAGTCTGAAAAGGAAACACAGGAGCGCCTTGCAGCCATGGATTCACGCTGAATGACACACACAATGACGTCTTGGAAAAAAAAAAATCAATGACGTAATTATTAACAATGACGTATCAATGGAGCAGAAAGAGACAGGAGAGTGTCAAGACAGGCAGAGACACTACTGAATCTGTCTCTCTGCTATGTCTTTCTCTCTTTTCTGTCTCTTTCTCTCTGTCTCTGTCTGTCTCTCTCTCTCTCTCTCTCTCTCTCTCTCTCTCTCTCTCTCTCTCTCTCTCTCAGTCAACGCGGGTAAGCTAGTATATATATATATATATATATATATATATATATATATATATATATATATATATATATATATATATATATATATATATATATATATATATATATATTAATATATATATATATATATATATATATATCTCAGTTGGGGAAACCAAGAGGGGTGGGGGACAGAGAGAGAGAGAGAGAGAGAGAGAGAGAGAGAGAGAGAGAGAGAGAGAGAGAGAGAGAGAGAAAATTAAAACAAACAGGGAAATATGTGATAAATGCTAAACACTTCACTACCAGCATGTGGGAACCACTGTAGTCCATCACGAAGACAGATCCATTTACACTGCAACTCTGAAGCCTTTCGGTCTCTGGATTGGACTCATCAGGGTAGTAAGACTGATTGTGTCTGTGCTTCCTTGTAATCAAAGGAGGATTCACCACAGACTGTATAATCCTGTGGTGATCCCACTACCAAGGGTTCAAAAACAGAGAATCCAACAGCACCCCGGAACAGTCGGGGAAGGGTGACAAGTTACGTGAGAAAAAAAAAAGTTTTTAAAGGAAATGATGCTGAAAAACCAAAATCATTGCGTAAACAGTATAAATTGTAGAGAAAAATATTCATGCCTGTGCTTGAGGATCCATTAAGGATGTGTAATGGAGGTCAAAAGATGTCCAACTGTCACAATGGTCAGCTCTGCTGAATTATTACCCAAGCATTGTCAGCAGGTAAGAATTGTGCATGACAAACATTACTAGGATCTCCTAAGGGATGGAGTCTCCCAATGATTGACATAACCATATCATGCTGGACAGTTGAGCAGTGGGAGAATAGAAGTGCAGGCTAACAATTCTTCCGTCAATACGTTAATGACTTTTATATACAATTTTCTAACTTTAGCAACATTTGTGATGAAGATGTTTTTAGTGAAGATAATGAATTACGATCGAGGCAATATTTAGCTCCAGTTTTAGCAAGTATGTCTGCTGCTTCATTCCATTTCAACCCACTATGAGAGGGAACCCAGCAGAAGTCGATACGTATTCCATGAATCCTTAAACAGTATGATATGATGAATATCAAAAAGTAAATCTTTCCGAGCCTTACCATCCCAATGATCCAGAGACTGCAAGACAGATTTTGAATCAACACATATGAGAATATTGTGAAAAGGCATGGGAGCATCATAAATGTAGCTCAAAGCCATCAATATTGCATATAATTCTGCTGTAAATATGGAAAATCCTTTGCCAAGATGATAATTCTTTTTCACATTCAGGCTAGGAATGACAAAACCAGAACCACTACCAATGTTATCTAGGACTGAGCCATCAGTGTAAATTTTCAGGTGATTGCTGTAAAAATTGTCAAGATGAACTCTGACCTCACTAACCAAGAGATTAACGTTTTCAGTTTTAGAAACATTTGTGTAATTATAATCAAAATTTCCACACAAATGCTCCCAAGGGGGAATCTTAGGCGTGACTGGATCTTCAGAAACTGTTGATAAATCAATGTTACAATCAGACATAAGCTTATACGCGTAATTTCTAATTGGTTGTAAATATAAAATATTTCTAGCTCGTTTGGGATAATCTTTGTTCGAATCCATCAATAGTTCTGCTGTAACTGAGTTCTTAACTGACAGACTTCTAATCACATATTTTGATACGTCTAAGAGCCGTTGTTCTTGAAAAGGTAAAACCTCTGCAGCTTGATAACTTTTGATAGTATTTGCATGAACTGGTACACCTAAGGCCAGTTTCACTGCTTTGCTATCCAAACTTTGTAGCTTTTTTAACAGATATTTTGGAGCAGAATGATATACTTCTTGGCCATACTTTAATTTGGATCGAACTAAAGAAAGTAGACAAATGCAATAAAGTTTTCGTGTCTTGCCCCCAAGGCTGACAGTTGATTATTTTTAAAAAGTTTAATCCTTTTCTTGCCTTGGTTAATAAATGTTCTATATGCTTTTTCCAACTAAGTTTTGTTGTCAAAAAGACTCCTAAAAATTTAACACAGTTTTGATATTTCAAGATATTATCCTCTAATTTCAAAATGGGTAATATGGAAGGATTTTCACCATTATTAAATAGAAGCAAACAAGTTTTTTCACCCTGAGAATTTTAAACCATTTTCTTTTTATATAATTTGATAAATTGTTTAGTTCCTGTTGATAAATTGTCTGCACGTGACTTATAATCCTCTTATTCGAACTTTTTCTTAAACTGGTGTTCATCCATATTGCAATATCATCAGCTTATTGAACCACATGTGTGTTCTTAGACAAAGCTTTTGGAAGATCATAAACAAAAATGGAGAATAAAATTGGTGCAATGATTGAACCTTGTGGAATCCCCATATCTATACTTCTGAAGGATGAGTAGGTATTGCCAATTTTTGTACACATGTGTCTATCCTTCAAAAAGGCTTTAATATATCCATACAATTTGCCACAAATTCCAAAGAAATTGTGGAGACAATCTCAAATATATAAATACTTGTCCTCGTCACATTTCCAAGATAGTAACAAAACTCAAGTTAAATGCATGGAACACAAAATATTCTTGCCATGTTTTTTGTACTTGTGGTAATCCTATTTCAGTGCATCATTTGTTGAGAGAATGTTCTGTCTTAACTCCAGTTTATATAGAAAATTCTATTGATATCAACGTCCAAGATATCAGTCAAATATTGTCCAGCCCTTTTATCATAAACATTGCTACAATTATCACTCAATCTAAAATTGCCAAGCTGCTTTGATGCGTGTTTATTTTTACCATTAATTCAAAAAGTTATTGTCATTTTATTTATTTATTTTTTTTTTTTTTTATCTTTGGGGTTAAGTTTTGTTAGTTGGAGATGACGTTGTAAATTATTTTTCGTCTAATATCATCAATGGTGAACAGACGTTAAATAAACCACTGAACTGAACGTTAATGACTTGACAAAGATTCTAGCAAGAAAAAAAAAAGAGGAAGATGGGACGGAGATGGGGAAGGAAGAAAATGATAACAAAACAATTAGGGAAATATAAAAAAGGTTAAACCCTTTACTAATAGCGTATGCAGACAGATTCATTCATATTGCCTTCTGCGAGGTCACTCGTCCACTGGATCAATCTCACCAGCAAGGCACGGCTGATTGTGTTCGTGGTTCCTTGGCATCAGATGGAGTTACAACACGGGCTGTAATTCTATTGCGTTCTCTCCATCAAGGATTCAAAAATAGAATCCAACAGCACCCCAAAGCAGCAAGAGAAGAGTAGAAAAGTAAACAAAAAAAGTGTGTTAAGGAAATGATTAG
>JADBJO010008259.1:32500-37500 GCA_016801955.1 Conus betulinus | reverse complement strand
CTGAACATCATAACAACTAAGGAGAACTATATCCTTAGATAACGTGACAGATTTGTGTATAAAAATCACTGACTCAATTCCATATACTTCCAAAATATGTTTACGAGGGGGGCAATCATAGAAGAAATGTTCCAACACACATCAAGGGTATCTGGACAGTAATAAAAAAAGTTTGGCTAGTTGCACTTTCCCCATTTTTTTTGCAACAGAATATTAGTTGGGTAAAGATTATGTAAACTTTTCCATTGCAACTCTCGTAGTCGCACTTCTTTTGTGACTTTCCTGGGCATTAGCCACATGTGTTTGTTGATTGTGATATTTACTTTTCTTTGCCAGAAGCCGATTGCATGTGTTGTTACTGACAATTTGTTATTTTTAGACTCTAAGTATCTTCTTATATAATTAGGTTTTCTATGGAAGTGTCGCGCTTCTGGTTCGTTAACTAGACCTCTATTGGCTTCACCTGTCTCTGTCCAATCGACCCATTTCCTCGGAAAAGCATGAACTAGCGCATTATACTGAACAACTGTAACAACTGGATTTTGTGACAACATGCTCTTTATCTTTAACAGGTTCTTGAACTGTACTGAGTGTTCATGAGCTGTATGCCTCGGACACACTTTTTCTGGTGTTCCTTCCTTCTTAAAAGTGACATTAATGTTTCTCTAAAACGAGATCCCATAGCGTGATATACATAAATGTTGAAGCTTGCCTCGATGGGACTCAATACTTCATTGATTTATACAGTGGCCAAGTAGAATTTATGATTCCGTCGGCCGGCGTTCATTTCTGGCAAAAAAGAACCAACTAACTCGAGTCACAGCAAATGGAAAAAAGACAGACAATGAACAGGGTGGAACTACCAACCAGCATCTTGGTGAGGGCTACTTCACAGGGAGAGAGGGGGAGGAGGATGTTCCACCACTGCATATCACAATCTGGCGAAGTTTCATTACAGTGATGGTCGCTGCTGTTAATATCAACATCATGACACTTCCAGGCAGACCAACACCGGAAAAAGAAACCATCTTAATAATCCACCATCTCTTTTGTGTTTTTGATAAAGGCTTCTAGCAATAACAGCCTTTTCTGTGAAACCTGACTGGGGATTATAAACGCACTATATATGAGCCGGAATGCTCCTATGAAATGTAGGTAGGCCCAGCACTGAAACATACACCAGAATGATAATTGCCATCATTGTTCTATTGCGCATCAAAGACCGAAGTTTGAATGGTCTGAGGACACACTAGTATCTTTCACAGGCTTTGATTGCAGACAGAACGTGAGAAACATAAACAAAACCAGTTAGACCCGTAAAAGTGGTTGTTGGGTAAGAAAGTAATGTCACCATCTTTTTCTTTTGTGAACTGCGCGCAAGCTTGTTCAACATGATGACACATGGCCACGATTAAGTACAGTTCATCGGCCAAGGACAAAGCAAAGAGACACAGGTTGACACGATCCTTGAAACCCTGTTTTATAGAACACCACCATGTTGATGACGTACCGTGCCCACCAATCAGAAACAATAGTACTAGCATTGTGTCTTTCATTCTGTATGTAAATGCTCCTATGTCTGCACGTATACTATTATCAGCATTGTTTCATGTCATAAAATACGATTTTTTAAAATATCCGTACATAAGGAGATCACTGATCGCATCTTTCATATCATTCATATACTTTTTCTTTCCGACGACTGAGTCCTTGACACTTCTCAACTTGCTTTCAAATATGGTGTGTTTAGGGTCGACAACATTGTCAAAATGTCCTTTAGTACGGGGTCGGTTGTAATCTCACACGCAGTACCTTTAGCGTGGTCTGGATCAGAAGCCACCGAACGGTCAGTACTTGCTGGACGTACAGCACCATCAGAGATCAGGTAGGACTGCTTCTTGGAGCTGCAGAACTTGGGTCTGGGACTTGACTCGACTCGCCGCCGCATCGACGTAGAGTAGGAGGTCGCTGAGGAAGGAGTGGAGAACCAATTCTACCTTTACACCGGTAACACGGATGTGTTTATTTCACACACGGACCATCATGGCAAGCTTCAACCAGGGCTCTCTTTGCCATAAAATTAATGAATATAAGAATAAATCCGCCACATCGACTCTGAAGTCTTTGGCTGTGATGGCATGATGTCGCTGCCTATATAAACGTTCATAAATACAGAGCTCCACAAAACGTGTCTTCCTGTCTTGAATGACCACCGCTCACTCCCCGAGAGAGAGAGAGAGAGAGAGAGAGAGAGAGAGAGAGAGAGAGAGAGAGAGAGAGAGAGAGAGAGAGAAGACAAGACGCCTCAAAGCTGAGTTATCAGTGGATCTAGCAGAAGAAGATATATGGACCAGCTTAAAAAAAAAAAAAATCTTGTACGGAAACAGTGCTGGGAGTCGAAAGTATTGCCAGTTGCATCACATCAATAATGATTAAAAACATGATGGCGGCGGCAAAAGAATAATGGCACCAGCAGAATCATAACGATGGCTCTTATGTTGACGATGATAGCGATCACGTTGGCGTTCATGATGTCAGTCAGGGTATGAAACTCGAATCATCCTTTGAGCCTGTGTTACTTCCCTTTCATGTGGCTTTATCTTTGTTTCAGAAAACAATGTTGTCTACTTCGAACTAGTGCACAGATTAGATTTTTTTCTCAGTGTTTCCCACCATGATTTGCACACGTATTTGTATGAACACCTTCAAATATTGTTAATTTTACTCTGCCCATCATGTCTTCTCATCGACAACCACACCCAGGTTCATCCTGACACAGTCCGAGCGCCAGTTTATCCATGCGATCGTTTAAGGGACCATGAGTGGAATGAGATGCCAGTCTTGCGTAGTTCAGATGCGGTGATACTCAACTGCATTCAAAAATCTTGATTAAAACTACGGAAAGAACCAGCAATGATATCGATGGCTTACAAGCGGAGCGAGACTGACTGGGGATCGTTTCTGAGCTGAACATTGTCACGGCATGCTTCGAAGAGCTCCTGCTGTCAATTTACATTTATCTAATGACATTTATGACACTACTCAAGATTTGGATGTGGATGCGACATTGACACTCAATTCCCAATATTTGATCACATAATCCTAATAACAGGATTTATATTGCCCCCCTCTCCTCCTCCCTGCCCCCCCCCCCCCCCCAGCCCCCCCCCCCCCCCCCCCCCCCCCCCCTTTTTTTTTTTTTTTTTCAGTGAAAAAAAAGGATAATTATGTTTTATGTGGTGAAGTTCCAAACTGACTTCAGATTTCAAGACCAGGCTGATGTTTATTGGATAATAACGGTATCCTTGAGTTGAACAGGCTTGAGAAGTATTTGACCTGCAGTCCTAATTCATTCATTTGTAAAATGATTTCAAAAACGTAGGCCTATGTATGGACGGAAAATTGTTGAGGACACTAGATGTAAAGCAGTCATGGCGATCCATACACAGTAGTCATTTTGAAATATTTGTGTGAACCGGTACTGTTATGACCCCTGAAAATAATTTGTCTTCATAGCTCTGGCATCGTCAGATGAACAGAAACATTCCGAAACAATCTCGTCTGTGGGCACACCAGAGTTGATTCAGCAGTGTGATTACAGTTAAAAAGAAGAAGGGTTATACGACAGTCTCCGTGTACATGCTAGCATGAATACAAAGGTAAAGATGCACCCCGCACGCAACCGCAATTCCGAATCCTTTTCAATAAAGCAAACCGGTTCCCAATTTTATTTTAGTTTTCTCCCCAGTATATATATAAAAAAGCTTTTTCTTTCTATATGAGCCTCATTTTTTTATTTTCTTATTTATTTATTTATTTATTTATTTATTTATTTTTTGCGCGCGAGAGGGTTTTAATATTTCCTCTTGATTTTATTTGGCCATACATCATTCAACAGTGCGTCGGGGAAAAAAAAAAATCACATTCGAGTTACACTGACCTCATTTCATTCACTTGCCACATATACCTTTTTTTTTTCCTTCAGGTTACTCGCACATCCATCTTGCCCTATAAAAACAAATAACTCTGGGCTCATAGACCTCAATTTTGCATTATTTCGATAGAGATAGTATTCATATCAAACTGAAACGAAATTCAAATCGCCCTAGCAGTGGACATCTCTCACCATCATCACAAGGACTGTGAGGCACTGCCATAGTTCACACTACCTCAAATTTTCAACTCTCTCTCTCTCTCTCTCTCTCTCTCTCTCTCTCTCTCTCTCTCTCTCTCTCTCTCTCTACTATGCTACATTTCTTTGTTCTCTTCTACTCTTATTCAGTAGTCGATTTCTTTCACTGACAAGTCTTTGTCTTCCTCTCTAGACCACTAGTCCACTGCTCCCTTCTAAGTGACGGGTGAATCTCTTTATCTCTAAGAGCACAAACTAATACTCAAAGACAACTGACCAATAGGAGCAAGCACCCTGTAAAGGCAAGTGTTCAATGCGGGTTGGACGTGCACGGGGAAAAAAAAAAACAAACAAAAAAAACAAAAAAAAAAACCTCTTTTCTTTGCCTTCCCCAGCTGTATGAAAGTAGCTCTTGAGCGTTCATGAGCTGTATGCCTCGGATTCACTTTTTCTCGTGTTCCTTTCTTCTTAAAAAGCGACAACAACGTTTCCCTGAAACGAGATCCCATAGAGTAATATACACAAACGTTGAAGCTACCGTTGATGTAAGTCAACAACTGATTGATCCATACAGTAGTCAGGTAGAAATTCTGATTCCGTCGACCGGCGTTCATTTCTGGCAAAAAGAGCCAACTAATTCGAGCCACACAGCAAATGGAGAAGTACAGATGATGAACAGGATGGAAGTACCAACCAGCATCTTGGTGAGGGCCACTTCACGGACAGAGAGTGAGGAGGATGTTCCAGCACGCCATGTCACAATCTGACGAAGTTTCACTACAGTGATTGTCGTTGCTGTTAATGTCAACATCATGACACTTCCAGGCAGACCAACACCGAAAAAGAAAGCATCCAAATAATCCACCAT
>JADBJO010008259.1:10000-27500 GCA_016801955.1 Conus betulinus | reverse complement strand
TGAGAGAGAGGAGAGAGAGAGGAGAGAGAGAGAGAGGAGAGGAGGAGGAGAGAGAGAGAGGAGGGAGAAGAGAGAGAGAGAGGGAGAGGAGAGGGAGAGAGAGGAGAGAGGGGAGAGAGAGAGAGGAGAGAGAGGAGAGACAGACGAGAGACAGGGAAGAGAGAGAGAGTCCGGTGGAGGGAGCGGGAAAGCTGAGACTAGGGGAGAGAGAGAGAGAGAGAGATGAGAGACTGACAGATCGGAGAGAGGAGGAGCGAGAGAGAGAGGAGAGAGAGTGAGAGGAGGGAGAGCGGGAGGAGAGGAGAGAGAGAGAGTGTGAGAGAGGGGAGGGAAAGAGAGAGAGAGAGAGAGACAGAGGGGAGAGGAGAGAGAGAGAGAGAAAGAGGAGAGAGAGAGAGAAGGAGACAGGAGAGAGAGAGAGAGAGAGAGAGACACAGGGGAACACAGAGGAGCCAGAGAGAGAGAGACAGAGAAGTCACAGACAGAGATCGTGAGAGCGAAAAGAGAGAAGACAGACAGAGACGAGAGAGAGAGAGAGAGAGAGAGACGAGAGAGGAGAGAGAGGAGAGACAGACAGATAGACAGACAGAGAGAGGAGCGAGGGAGAGAGAGAGAGAGAGGGAGAGACAAATCGGAGAGAGAGAGAGAGAGAGTACGTGAGAAGTGAAAAGTGAGAGAGAGATGGACGAGAGTGTGTGTTGAGTGTGTGTGTGTGTGTGTTTGTGTGTGTGTGTGTGTGGTGTGGACAATTAAACATTTATTCAAAAACCTTTGTATCCCTGCCTTCGTGCACAGACTTACAAGCTACTGCGATTAATACTCAAAAGCGTCTTCAATGCGTTAACAAATTAATTGTCATGCAGAGTTCTTCTTTTCAATTGTTAGTCCACGAAAGTTCACTAGCAGCAGATTCCACTGTCCGAGGAATCAAATCATCGCCACAGTTCTGAGAGCAAATATCCGCGGTCTTCACATGCAAAGTTCTGATCCTGTGGGAGCTCCCGTTTAAGAGAATTGTGTATGTTTGATGGACGTTTCCCGATGCTCACGTGCTCTTGGATGACTTGCAGCTCCGCGGGTATCGATCCTCCGCTCCTGTTATGGCGTTCTTATTCTCCACTTCCAGATCCCGTCTGTAGGCCTTCTTCTTCCCTTCCTGTTCCCCTCTGCAGGTTTTTCTTCTTCCGCTCCTAGCTCCCGACTAGCGATCACACTTAACGTGGTCAAGTTGCAGACTCAAATCCGTAATGGCTGCACGAGAACGCTCGTGGCAATCCTCGGCAAAGTGGTGGATGTCTTGCTGAATCATCCCTGGAACTCTCCGTCTTACTTTCACAACCTACCCAAGTACATCTAAAACAGCTTCTTCAATGTTTCTGTCCAGGGTTTGCTTTGCATCATAAAGACATATATCAAAACTTCGTCAGTTGCTAGATGCCAGCTTCCGCACCTACTCGTCAGCTTGGGTCCCGACTTTTAGGGCTGTATCCCGGAGATCACTGCCTTTCTGTACCGTACGTCACAGCTTAATCTTTACGTCAGACCCGATCACGTCACACGGAGCATGACGGTTGACTTGCTCGGAAAAAAAAAAAAAAAAAAAAACCTCGTTTCTTGTATGTCTGAATATTTCAATTACACAATGACAGAGACAGAGACAGCGAGACGTGTACACGATCGATCGACCACCTTACTTCTCTTGTAGCTTAGGCAGCCAAACAGACTCGTTAAAAAGAACAACGAGCTGTACGGCATGGCTAAACGTCAGTATCTATTTGCAGGTGTATACTAACTATTCATCGCGATACAGCTAGGTGGAGTTTTTAACTAACAAAGTAGTCCAATAAACATGAATCACACTAATTAACATCATCAAACACAAACAAAGAAACAAAAAACAGACTAACAAAAACACAAGAAGAAAAGGGTGAATATGAAGTATTGCGTAAGAATGGAACGTTAACAGAAGTTTCGAATACCAGTGTTCACATTCTTGTATGACAGTAGATAAAGTCAAAAAATCGTCTTTTGATTTTTTTTTTCATTACATTTCACACGTGCTTCTCCATCTAAATGTATCATTGTGGAGCACTCCAACAAAAACGATAAATCACACGCTCATGGGATCATCACTGTCCAAAGGAAGTTAACTATGAAAAGCCCCCCCCCCCCCCCCCCCCTCTCTCTCCACACACACACACACACACACACACACACACACACACACACACATATATATATATATATATATATATATATATATATATATATATACATACATACATACATACATACATACATACATATATATATATATATATATATATATATATATATATATATATATATATATATATATATATATATATATATTTGTTAAAATAGTGTGGTAAAAGGAAGTTTTAAAATCATCAACAGATCTGTTTCGAGCGCTGGCTCTCCTCAGGATGGTGTTGAGATCGTATGACGGTGCCGAAACATGCGAACTGGTCGGACTGTTCATGCTATCCAACATCCAAAAAACAACTCGGAAAGCAAGTCGGACTATACAGAGACGACGGCCTCGCCGCGCTAAACAACAATCCAAGAACCATTGAAAACAAGAAAAAAGAACTATGCAAAATTTTTCCAAAACCATAACTTAAAAATCACCATCGAAGCAAACAAAAAGGTAGTGAACTACTTAGACATAACACTTGACCTCAACAACTACATATATAAACCATACAGAAACTTAATGACACTTCCATTTATGTAAACATCAATAGCAACCACCCACCATCTATACTAAAAACCATACCCAATGGCATAAACAAGAGATTATCTAACCTGTCACATAATGAAAGAGTATTCAACAACGCAGCAGCAGAATACCAAGAGGCATTGCAAAAAAGTGGTTACAGCTACAAACTGCAATACAACCCAGATAACAACATGAACAAAAAAAAAAAAAAGGAGGAAAAGGAAATCACATGGTGCAACCCTCCATATGATGGACGAGCAAAAACAAACGTAGGGAAAGAATTTTTTAAAATTCTGACAGCATCCTTCCCAAAAGAACACAAATTGTCCAAAATATTCAACAAGAACACACCATCAAACGATCATATTCATGCATGCCTAACCTTAAAAATATAATTGATTCATCCAACAAAATGAAAAGCAACACAGCAAAGAAGGGTGAAGAAAGGAAATCCTGCAATTGTACTACAAAAGAACAGTGTCCCTTAAGCAACAAATGCCTCTATAACAACATTGTATACCAAGCCACTGTGACATCAGAAAATGAAAAAAGAAACATACATAGGGATCACTGAAAATCACTTCAAAACCAGATATGCAAACCATAAACAGTCATTCAACAAAGTAAAATACAAAAACCAAACAGAACTGAGCATATATTTTTGGAGACTTAAAGACAAAAAAATAAACTATAACATATCCTGGAAAATCATAAAAAGGGCATCACCATACAATAACAATAACATTTCAAAAAGATGCAACCTATGTTCAACAGAAAAAAAAATGGTTAATACTATGCAAACCATACTTAGCAACCCTAAATACTAAGTAGAAATAGTAAACAACTGCAGGCACAAATGGAAATCGTTGTCAGCAAACGCACCCTGAACTGTAAACAACCTGAAAAACCGAACAACACGTGCAGCCAGTCCCGCACGTGCAAACAGTGACATTAAGCCATATAACACCGGCAGTAGGCGACCCAACACCATCCTGAGGAGAGCCAGCGCTCGAAAAACAGATCTGTTGATGATTTTAAAACTTCCTTTTACCACACTATTTTAACAGATAATTTTCCATGATATATTGTAGTCTATTTTTTATCTTTAAGTTTCCAAATGTATTTACTTAGTTCTGTTTGGTTTTTATATTTTTCATTTTTGAAGGACTGTTTATGGTTTGCATATATCTTTTTAAAATGGTTTGCAGTAATCCCTATGTATGTTTCTTTGTCACTATCAGTTGTTACTGTGGCTTGGTATACAATATTATTGTAAAGGCATTTATTATTCAGGGGGCATTGATCTTTTTTAGTGCAGTTACAAGATGTCCTTTTGTTACCCTTTTTGGCTGTGTTGCCTTTAGTTTTGTTAGATGAGTCAATTATGTTTTTGAGGTTGGGCATACATGAATATGATAGCTTGATGGTGTTTTTATTGAATATTTTAGATAGTACATGTTCTTTTGGAAATGATGTTATAAGAATTTTAAAGAATTCTTTTCCTACATTAGTCTTTTTTCTTCCATCATATGGGGGATTATACCATATGATCTTCCTTTTTCTGTTTTTCTTATTACTGTTCATGTTATGTTATTATCTGGGTTGTATTGTAGTTTATAGTTTGTAGCCACTTTTATTCAGTGCCTCTTGGTATTCAACTGCTGCACTGTTGAATACGTTCTCGTTGCATGACAGGTTAGACAGTCTTTTGTTTATGCCATTGGGTATGGTTTTTAGGATAGAAGGTGGATGGTTACTTTTGATGTCTACGTAGATGGGTATATCGTTAGGTTTTTTATATGGTTTGTATACATGGTCATTAAGGTCTAATGTTATGTCTAGGTAGTTTACTACCTTCTTGTTGGCTTCTACTGTGATTTTTAAGTTATGGCTTTGGAACATTTTACAAAGTTCTTTTTTCTTATTTTCAATGGTTTCTTGTTTAGCGCGGCAAGGCCGTCGTCTCTGTACAAGCCAACCTGTTTACCAAGTGTTTTCTGTATATTGAATAACATGAATAGTCCAACTTAAAGAAAAAAATAGACTACAATATATCATGGAAAATTATAAAAAGAGCAGCACCATGCAATAATATCTCTAAAAACTGCAACCTATGTTCTACAGAAAAGTGGCTGATATTATGCAAACCTCATCTAGCAACTCTGAATTCAAAAGTTGAGATCATAAACAATTGCAGGCACAAATGGAAATTCTTGTCAACACACCATTCCTTAACACACCCTCCCTGAACGCACCCCCAAAAAACCCAAAATTGTAATAAGATACAGGCCACGTGAAACACATGCAGAACTCACGCTTGCACACACACACAATATATAACACCAGTAGCGTGCCCAAAATAAACACCCTGAAGAGAGCAGAGAGCTTGAAACAAGTTTGTTGGTGTTTTTTTTTTAATCTCCTTTTTAATCATATTTTTAAACTTATGTCGCTCCCTTCCCGGTTGAGCATTTTTAGAGTTCTTGCTGGCTCTCTACTTTTATTTGTGATAATCGCTCCTTACGTTGAGCACTGTAGCCTGACAGAACCTAAATTTAAAATGGAGAAATCAACTTTGGGCAGTCCACTAAAAATATACCGTTTTCTACCCACACAATCTTACATCAAAAAACTAATAGAGCAGACTGAAAAATTTGTGCGCAACATGAGATGGAAGGCGTTTTTCTTCTTTCTGAACCCTGATGCAAAATGTGAAGATAAAAAAACGTACGGTTTTAAGTCATGGAGATCGCCACCTATAATAGAGGAAATTAAACCTTTTGAAGACAATATGAAAAGACTAATAGCCAATATTGAATTCAGAAAATCATACAACAATTTCCAAAAAAATTACAAAATGAAATAAAACAAATTCAAAATGACAAAAAGGTATTTGTAAAGGCTGATAAGACAAGCAATTTCTATAAAATGGAACCTAATGAATACTCTCAACTCCTCAACAAAAATATTCAGAAAAACTACAAAAAAAACTGATAAAACACATATGACAGCATTTGTAAAAAGAAAAAGAACTTGTGCACCGTATGGATCTAAATGATAGGATAGAAACAACAGCAATAAAAGAAGCTTTTATAACACTTAAAGATCACAAACCTAATTTCCCCAACAACCCAACATGTAGATTAATAAACCCATCCAAGTCTGAATTAGGCAAAATAAGCAAAAAAATTCTGGAAAAGTCTATAGAGGACATAAAATCAAAACACTGATACAACCTTTGGAAAAATAGCTATGAAGTTATCCAATGGTTCAAGGAATTTAACAAACAGAAAAACACAGTGTTCATCACTTTTGACATAGTGGATTTTTATCCATCTATAGATGAGGAATTGCTTACCAAAGCTTTAAAATTTGCTAACAAATACACAAACATAACAGAGGCTGAGATGGAAATCATCTTCCACACTAAAAAAAAACTCTACTCCACAGCAGTAATGATACTTGGACAAAAAAAAAAAAACAGCAATAATAATTCCACATTTGATGTCACAATGGGTTCATATGATGGTGCCGAAACATGTGAACTAGTTGGACTATTCATGTTATTCAATATACAGAAAACACTTGGTAAACAGGTTGGCTTGTACAGAGACGACGGCCTTGCCGCGCTAAACAATAAACCAAAAACCATTTGAAAATAAGAAAAAAGAACTTTGTAAAAATCTTCCAAAGCCATAACTTAAAAATCACAGTAGAAGCCAACAAGAAGGTAGTAAACTACCTAGACATAACATTAGACTTAATGACCATGTATACAAACCATATAAAAAACCTAACGATATACCCATCTACGTAGACATCAAAAGTAACCATCCACCTTCTATCCTAAAAAACCATACCCAATGGCATAAACAAAAGACTGTCTAACCTGTCATGCAACGAGAAAGTATTCAACAGTGCAACAGCAGTTGAATACCAAGAGGCACTGAATAAAAGTGGCTACAACTACAAACTACAATACAACCCAGATAATAACATGAACAGTAATAAGAAAAACAGAAAAAGGAAGATCATATGGTATAATCCCCCATATGATGGAAGAATAAAGACTAATGTAGGAAAAGAATTCTTTAAAATTCTTATAACATCATTTCCAAAAGAACATTACTATCTAAAATATTCAATAAAAACACCATCAAGCTATCATATTCATGTATACCCAACCTCAAAAACATAATTGACTCATCTAACAAAACTAAAGGCAACACAGCCAAAAAGGGTAACAAAAGACATCTTGTAACTGCACTAAAAAAGATCAATGCCCCCTGAATAATAAATGCCTTTACAATAATATTGTATACCAAGCCACAGTAACAACTGATAGTGACAAAGAAACACACATAGGGATTACTGCAAACCATTTTAAAACTAGATATGCAAACCATAAACAGTCCTTCAAAAATGAAAAATATAAAAACCAAACAGAACTAAGTAAATACATTTGGAAACTTAAAGATAAAAAATAGACTACAATATATCATGGAAAATTATAAAAAGAGCAGCACCATACAATAATATCTCTAAAAAATGCAACCTATGTTCTACAGAAAAGTGGCTGATATTATGCAAACCTCATCTAGCAACTCTGAATTCAAAAGTTGAGATCATAAACAATTGCAGCAGGCACAAATGGAAATTCTTGTCAACACACCATTCCTTACACACCCTCCTGAACGCACCCCCCAAAAAACCAAAATTGTAAAAAGATACAGGCCACGTGAAACACATGCAGAACTCACGCTTGCACACACACAAATATATACACGGTAGCGTGCCCAAAATAAACACCCTGAAGAGAGCAGAGAGCTTGAAACAAGTTGTTTGGTGTTTTTTTTTAATCTCCTTTTTAATCATATTTTTAGTTTGTTGGATCAGACTCATCAGGGTGATACGGCTGATTGTGTCTGTGTTCCTTTGTAACGAAACAAGGATTCACCAGAGTTTATATACTTCTGCGGTGATCTTACCACCAAGTTTTCAACAAACGAAAAATTCAAAACATCATCCCAAAGCAGCCAGTGAAAAGCAGACAAGTAAAACGAAAAGAAAGTTTCGGTAAGAAAACATGTTGCTGAAAAACTAAAGCCATTAGTATAAACAGCGTGAAATATAGGGAACATCTTTAAGCCTATGCTTGAGGTTGCATTTAAGGATGCAACTGAGGTAAAAAGATGTACCACAGTGCGATTGGCTAGCTCTGCTGCTTGTTAACCCAAGCAATGTCATCAGCTAACAATCGTGCAGAATAGCCACTACTTGAATCCCCTAAAGGATGCGATCTCCCACTGATTAACTAAACAATGTTTTGCTGGATAATTTAGTAGTGGGGGAAAACCAGTGCAGGCAAACGATTCTTCCATAATTACATTGATGACGTGGTAAAGATGTAAAACAAACGAACAAAAAGAAACAAAAAAGGGAAGGGGGGGGGGGGGGGGGGGGGGGGGGGGGGGGGGGGGGCACAGACAGGAAGATATTAAGAACAAAAAAATTAGGAGAATATATTGAAAATGTTAACCCCCTTTCACTAGCAGTACATGGGAGCCGTGGCACACCATCTTGAAGACAGATATATTCATATTGCGGCCTTTTGTATGCTGGATCAGAGAGGCACTGCTGATGGCGTCTGTGCTCCCTTGGCAGCAAATGGAGATATACCACAGTCTATAATTCTGTGGTGTTCTCACAACCAAGGAATCCAAAATAAAACCCAACAGCACTCCAAAAGAGCCAGGGAAAGGGAGACAAAACGAAGAAACAAAGTTTAGTTGGGACATATGTTTGCTGTAATCCTAAGATCATTATATAAACAGCATAAAGTGTAGAGGAAAACCTTTGAGCCTATGTTTGAGGATCAACTTTAAGATGCAAGGGAGGTCAAAAGATGTCCAACAGTCAGAATGGTCTGTTCTGCTGTTTGATTACCCAAGCATATGCCAACAGGCATGAATTGTGCATAACAACCTTTAGTAGGATCTCCTAAGGGATGGTATCTCCCACTGATTGACATAACCCATACCATGCTAAAACAATCGAACAGTGGGAGAATAGAAGTGCAGACTAACCATTTTTCCGTCATTATGTTATAGACTTGACAAAGATTTCAACAAGGAAAAAGGGGCGACAAGGGTGGGGGGTGGGAAGGAGAGGGTAAGGAAGAACATGAGAACAAAAAAAAAAAATTAGGGACATATGATAAATGTTAAACCCTTCGCAAGTAGCATAATGATGAAGACAGGTTCATTCATATCGCCTTCTCCGAGGTCATTCGTCCACTGGACCAATCTGATCCGCGGCTGTTCGTGTTCCCTCGACGTCCAGTAGATACAACACAGTCTATGATTCTATTGTATTTTCTCCATCAGGGATCCAGGAATATCATCTAACAGCACACCGATACAGCAAGAGACGAGTAGAAAGGTAAACAAAAAAAATGTGTGTTAACGATATTTGTTGCTGAAAAAAAGCTTAGATGAAGAATAGACATAATGTAGAAAAGATCTTTAAGCCTATGTGTTTTAGGGTCCAAGGGAGATTAATGGATGTCCAACAGTCCGAATGGTTAGTTCTGCTGTTAAAATAATCCCAGTATTGTCAGTAGCTAATAAATGTGCAGAACAGCCTTTGGTTGTATCTCCTAAGAAATGCAGTTTATCATCGATTGACGAAACAATGTAATGCTGAACAATTCTGTAGCAAGGAAAAAACAAAATGCAGGCAAACAATTCTGCCATTATTACAGTAATGCTTTGTTACAAATTTATGCAAAACAACTGGGAAAAAAAGGAGGAGGAGAAGCATGAGGACGAATCGGAAGTAAACAATTCAAAGGTGAAGCACGGCTGATTGTGTTTGTGCTCCCTGGGCATCAAATGGAGAAACACCATAGTCTAGAATTCTGTGGTGTTCTCGCAACCAAGGCATCAAAAATAGAATCCAACAGCATCGCGAAGCTGCCAGCGAATGGTAGAAAAGTGAAATGAAAAGACATTTGGTAAGGAGATATGTTGCTGAAAAAAAAATGCTATTTAAACATGTATTGTAGAGGAATATCTTTGAGCCTGTGCTTGAGAATCAATTTAAAGATACAAGGGAGGTCAAAAGATGTCCAAACTAGGTCCGAGTGGTCAGCGCTGCTGTTTAATAACCCGAGCAATGTCAGCAGCTACGAATTGTACAGAATATCATTTACATGGATCTCCTAACAGATGCAATATCCCACTGATTGACCAATCAATAATCTGTTGAACAAAGGCGTTAAATTCCAGGTGACGTGAACTTTGGCACAATGGCTGACTGTGCATTGGAAGGCTTAGAGAGGGTGGCACTTCTGGTGCCTTGAATTTGCCTTGATAGTTACAACTGTGTCTAGGGGTAATTTGTGGGTTATATGAAACAAACAGGTTTGAGCTCTGAATCTTTGTTTTATAGGTCATAGATAAGCACGAGTAATGTTCGAGACTACTTTTGTCCTCACCATACAATGTAGTCATTTGCTTTATAATCATCCACAGCTCAAGGAATCCGTGCGGTTTTTTTTTTTTTTTTTTTTTTTTTTTTGTACTGATAGGAACGTTCACTTTATTAAACTTATTCGATACGAATGGGAAAAAGTGCATCTCTTGCTGTGTACGTAAATGTTTCCTGCGGTAAAAAATGTACCACCTGCCACTTGGACAAACAGTTGGTCATGTATTTTTCAGACAACAACATTTCTCATTTGAACGAAAGATAGTTCTATGGACGTTATTTCGTGAGCATATTGAAAAACAAAGAAGCACAATGTCAGTGGGAGTACAAAATGAAGCATATCGTTTCCTTACCCGAGAGCAGAGAACTTCTCTGCTATTTCCACCTTTTTTGTTGTGTAATACTAAACACACGTCTCAGTTTTAGAAGGAGTTTCCTCAAGGATCACTTTTAATCATGGTGATAGTCCACTCACTGAACAGTGACAAACCAGTTTCTTAATCAATCGGCTTCATTAAAATTTTAGAAAGTACTACTACCACTGCTGCTGCTACTACAACTACCACGACAAGTACTACTATTTACAATTGCAGTAGTAGTAGTAGTAGTAGTAGTAGTAGTAGTAGTAGTAGTAGTAGGAGGAGGAGGAGGAGGAGGAGGAGAAGAGGAGGAGGAGGAGGACGACGACGACGACGACAAGGAGCCAGAGGAGGGAAAACGAGTGGGAATAGTGTAAGTACTACTACCACTGCCACAGGTGCTCATGCTGCTGTTGCTGCTGTCACTACTACTACTACTACTACTACTACTACTACTACTACTACTACTACTACTACTACTTTATCATTATTCCATCATTATTCCATCATCATCATCATCACCATCATCATCATCATCACCATTATCAAGCATGTGTGTGTGTGTGTGTGTGTGTGTGTGTGTGTGTGTGTGTGTGTGTGTGTGTGATATTATGATAATATGATAATATCTTATAACAATAATAATGAAAATAGCATTTTATCCTTTAATTATTATTATTTATTATTATTATTATTGTTATTATTACTGATATCATTATCATTATTTCCACTATTGTTATTATATCATCATAGTAGTAGTAGTAGTAGTAGTAGTAGTAGTAGTAGTAGTAGTAGTAGTAGTATCGGTTAAAGTATTATCGTTACTATCATCATCATCATCAGTAGTAGTAGTAGTGGTAGTAGTAGTAGTGTCACTTTTATTTTCATTCTTCTTATTATTCTCATTACTGCTGTTGTTGCTGTGGTTGTTGTTGTAGTTAATGCCGTTGTCTTCGTCGTCGTCGCCATCATCATCATCATCATCATCATCATCATCATCACCATCATCATCAATATTCTTCTTCTTCTTTTCTTCTTCTTCTTCTTCTTCTTCTTCTTCTTCTTCTTCTTCTTCTTATCAATATCATTATTATATTATCAATATCATTATTATTATCATTTCTATTACTTTTATTTTTCAGTAACTATAATTATATTGTTATCATTATCGCCATCATCATCATTATAACTATTCTTATCATTATTATTATTATTATTATTATTATGTAGCCGGATGCTAACAGTGTATATATCCTTTTGGTTACCTTTCGTGGATGAAAATATTTTGTTCAAGAGTATCTCCCCCCTTACCTCCCTTGGTTGAATCTCCTGTGTGTGTGTGTGTGTGTGTGTGTGTGTGTGTGTGTGTGTGTGTGTGTAAGTTCTTTAAATCATGAATACTTCAGAACCTATATAGTTGTATGTACGTCGCTGAAGTCACAAAAATTCATGTATTTTATTCATTACAACCGCACTGGGCTGAGAAAGCCCATATTTTTTTCTAAACTGGTATTTTGCACAAGCAATCTTGGCGCCATTTTCAAGTGTCTGACGAACAAACATTGAATGATTCTTGATTTTACAAAAAGTAAGAGGAAAACCGAAGAATCTGAAGATGCATGTTAGAAGGAATGTCCAAGAGCTCTCATTTCGTACATCGCTTGCTCAGGATCTTTTCCGTACAGGCTTGCGACTATACGAAATGACTGACGGACGCCGGTTCCCTTGAGCAAGTCGCCTTCTTCGTTCATTGTCGGAGTTTTATCCAAATTATCATTCTACGAAATTCGGACTTCCCGATAGAAATCTTGCTAATGACTCCATTCTCTGTTATGAATACAACTGAAAATGTATAGAATTTATTATTTAACAGACCATTTCAACAGAGTATTTTCCAGTTGAAAGTTTGTATCAAAAGTAGGCGCCGACGGCCCCACGAAGTGAAAAGTCAGCTGTGTTTTCTAGTAATTATTAATAACAGAATTCTCCACTTAGACACTGTCTCGGAAAATGAAGTTTAAATGTATAAAAAGAGTGAAATGCCAGCTATTCATTTATTACAAAATTATTTCCTGCTGTTTGGTGTTTTTCATCGAAATAGAGGAAAATATGACGCAAACTCGTTAAAAGTGGGTTCATTCTCGGTAATCACCAATAACTTTACGCAGCCGCAGACTTGTCAAATATGACTTACTGCATTTTATTCCTTGGGTTCTGAGGTTTTCATTGATAGTAAATATGTGTTAATAGTTGGAACGGACAGCGAGCCAGACAACACTGAAGCTGCGATAGAAAACACACATTTCTGTTGGTTCCGGCCTCGCTAGGGCCGTTTCGTCTCTGGCACCGTGTTGCTGGCTTTGCGGCCCGGTACAGCTTTATAAAAGTAGAGCGTTGTGTGCCAATGGAGCAGTGTTCCCTGATGTGAGCGACTGGCATGGAAGAAGAAAATAAAAAGAGAAACTACACCTCGTCCTCCGTGTCTTCTTGACTGGCTGCTGTCCCTTGGCTTCTACGCATTACATCTGCCTGTCTTCACGATCACCTGCACACCCCTTACTCTCCACGACCATCACAATTATATCAGTATTGTTATCGCCATCATCATCATTATTACTATTGTTATCATCGTTATTATTGTCATTATTATTATTATTGTTGTTGTTGTTGTTGTTGCTTTACTTATCATCATCATCTATAGCCTCAATCATTTAGTAATGGGAACCGGTATGAGATTAGTATACTGCGGCAACGTAGGGGGCAGGGTATGAAAGAAAAACGCGGACTGAAAGATGCAAGTGGACCTAATTCCAAATACCCAGACACAGACAGACAGACAGACAGACAGACGCACACACACACACACACACATACATGCACACACGCCTGAGCACGCGCGCGCGCGCACATGCACGCACGCACGCGCATACACATCCGCCTAGACAGAGAGACAGAGACAAGACAAACATAAGCCACACACACACACACACACACACACACACACACACACACACACACACACACACACACATATATATATATATATATATATATATATATATATATATATATATATATATATATATACATACACACATACATACATACGTACATACATACATAAATGAGGGATAAAGAATAAGCACAATACAGGCTTTTTTACACATCTTGCCCTCGATGAAGCAAAAAAAGAAATAATGATGACAATATGTGACTTCAAAATCAACGAACAATCTAAATAGTGAAAAGAATGTTAGGAACGTACGAACGAACGACCGAATGTTATTGCTATTACGCTGTACAGCTCCTTTAGCAAGTCGGCGCGATGTACATTGACAAAACGCGACACGATAGCATTGACATGGAAGCCATAGCAACGCATTTTTTTTTTGTTCACATTACATGACAAAGTCGTGAACGACAGACTGTCTCTGACATGTGTGCACGATGCGTTCAGCGGAGGACAGTCATCCCAGGTAGAGTTGGACCAGGCCGTGGAGAGCGTGCAACCGCTGTAGAGCACGTGCTTGCGTCTCCGTGTGTTTGTTGCTGGCACGTCTTCCTGTCCAAGGTGGGCTAGCTTAGCACGTTCTTCTGATGACCACAGGTCAAGGCCATGCATACACAGAAGTCATTTTGAAACATCTATGTGAAGCAGTACTGTTATAACCCCCGCCCTTTTTTTTTTTTTTTTTTTTTTTTTTTTTTTTTGCTGTCCCATCTTCTGTTCCACCTTACGACAGTGCACTCAAGTCGCTCATTCTAACACTCCGTCCACAGCCACAGCCCGGCTCGTTCTGCCGCAAAACCAGGACCGGCAATCCACAAGAAGCAATCAATGTCAAGCCGTCAAGAGGCAACCCAAGTGGGGACAAACTGCACTGATGCCGAGTCACTTCAGTGGAGTTCAGTGGCGCCTGTTCTGATCCAACATACGCAGGAAACTTACCTACTTTGCCCGCTACTGGCGACAATAATTGCTTAGTCGCCGAGCCGGCGTGAGTGAGCTCTCCCTCTGGAGGGCGCCACCACATCCGTCCAAGAACAGCATCCATGGACTCGCCGCTACTGATGTACACGGCGGAATCAAAACAAAGGCCACAGACGTGGAGATGACATCAAATCTGAGTTCACCATGAGAGTAGGGAAGGAAAAGCCACATAATTTGAGTGGTTTTTTTTGTTGTTTTTTTTGGTTTTTTTAATGCTGATCGATGAGAACGAAGAGGATGAAGATGATCTTTCCGATTTCCACTCCCTGAGACTGCATGACAGGGCTGCGAACTACGACTCATTTCATAATATGTCCCGGCCTCAACCAGGCCTGAGAAATACAGACACCTGCAGTGTTGGTCAGGAAATTTTAGCAACACCCTCTGTGACGCATCATTAAGTGGATGAAACTCGACTTGTGGTCCCAGTCTTCCCAACTGAACCCGTAGCAAACTCGTCTCGGGGTAGGAGCCAGTCTGGGCAGAAAAAAAAAATCCCACACGACTGTAATAGGAATTGAACCCACGACGTCCAAGCCGAGAGTTCGTAACACTAACCCCTTCCTGACGGCAAACAGTTCCCTACAAATAGTCTGTCTTCATGGTTCTGGCATCGTCGAAAAAAAATAGAAACAATCCTAAACAATCTCTTCAGTGGCTACGCCATAGTTGATTCAGCAGTGTGGTTACAGTTGATAGCAAGATGTGTCACACGACCGCCTCCACGCACACACGCACAGAAACAAAATGCACCCCTGCACAGAACCACGCATCTGACTCCTTTTCAATAAAACAAACCAGAAATCAATTTCAATGTGCTCCTCCAGAAAAAAAAAAAAAAAAAAAATTGAAAGGGGGGGTGGGGGTGGGGGTGGGGTGGGAGGGAGGGTTCTTTTTCTTTCTATCTGTGCCTTACAATTTGGGGGGTCTCGAGAGGCTTTTCTGATTTCCGATTTATTTTCTTTGGCCCATACATCATTCAAAAGAACGTAGCAAAAAAAAAAAAAAAAAAAAGAAAGAAAATCGTATTCTAGTCACACTGACCTCATTTCATCACTCGCTATACGAACTACATTTTTTTTTCTTTTTAGCTTACTCAGACGTCCATCTTGTCCTAAACAAACAATCACTCTGGGACCATAGACCTCGATCTTGCATTCTTTTGATGAAGATAGTATTCATATCAAAAGAAAAAAGAAAACCAAATCACCCTAGCCGCGGACATCTCTCATCATCATCACAAGGGTTGTGAGGGACTGTCATGGCCCATACCACCTCCCACGTACAGGGTGCTTGCCCTAGAAAGACATGGCACTCTCTTAGTAATCTAAATCAATCAATAAGTTGATGATCGATAACAGGATCCACATGTTATCAATCGAGTAAGTGAACACGGCAGTATTAGGAAATCATTCTGATCATAATCAAAAGGAAAATAAACGTTCGAAATTCGAGACAGCGATAAAAATCAACAATATCTAACGATACAAATAGTTGAAGATTCAACTCTCTCTCTCTCTCTCTCTCTCTCTCTCTCTCTCTCTCTCTCTCTCTCTCTCTCTCTCTCTCTCTCTCTCTACTACGTTACATTTCTTTGTTCTCTTCTTCTCCTCTTCGCTAGTCGTTGTTCTTCACTCTAGGCCACTGTTCCCGCCAAAGTGACAAGTAAAAATCTCTTTATGTCTAAGAGCATGAATTAATATTCAAAGACAACTGACCAATAGGAGCAAGCACCTTCTTCTTCTCTCTTCGCTAGTCGTTGTTCTTCACTCTAGGCCACTGTTCCCGCCAAAGTGACAAGTAAAATCTCTTTATGTCTAAGAGCATGAATTAATATTCAAAGACAACTGACCATAGGAGCAAGCACCTTGCAAAGGCAAGTTTTCAATGCGGGTTCAACGTGTACAGAAAAAAAAAAAAAACAAAAAACAAACAAAAACTAAACCAAAACTGAACAAAACTGTCCTTTGTTTTCCCGGGCCACATGTAAGAAACCTCTTTATTCTTAATAGTTTCTTCAAATGTATTGAGTGTTCATAAACTGTGTATGCATGTTTTAAAAAAAAGCTCTTTATTCTTAAAAGTTTCTTGAAATGTACTGAGTGTTCATGAGCTGTCTGCATATAAAGAAAAAAAAAACTCTCTTTTATTCTTAACATTTTCATGAAATGTACTGAGTGCTGATGAGTTGTATGCCTTAATGCTCTGTATTCTTGTTTCTCGAACTGTACTGGGTGCTCATAAGTTGCGTGCCTTAATGCTCCTCATTTTTTTGTTTCTCAAAATGTACAGAGTGTTCATGAGTTGTATGCATGACCAAATGCTCTTTATTCTTGTTTCATGAAATGTGCTTACTCTTCATGACCTGTATGAATGACAAAATGCTCTTTATTTTAACTTTTTTTTTTTTTTAGATATACTCAGTGTTCATGAGCTGTATGCCTTGGACTCACGTTTTCTGGTGTTTCTTTCTTCTTAAAAGGGACATCAAGGTTTCCCTAAAACGAGATCCCATAGCGTAATATACAAAAATGTTGAAGCTCGCGTTGATGTAAGTCAACAATTCATTGATCCATATTGTAGTTAGGTAGAAATTCTGGTTCCGTCTGCCAGCGTTCATTTCTGGCAAAAAAGAGCCAACTAATTCGAGGCACAGCAAATGGAAAGACACAGACAATGAACAGGATGGAAGTACCAACCAACATCTTGGTGAGGGCCACTTCACGGGGAGAGATGGAAGAAAGATGTTCCAGCACGCCATGCCACAATCTGACGAAGCTTAATTACAGTGATTATCGTTGCTGTTAATGTCAACATCATGACGCTTCCAGGCAGACCAACACCGAAAAAGAAACCATCTAAATAATCCACCATCTCTGTGTGTTTTTGATAAAGGCTTCCAATGACGACAGCCTT
>JADBJO010008259.1:5000-7500 GCA_016801955.1 Conus betulinus | reverse complement strand
GCTTAAATCAGTGAACATGAACAGCATAAACAATGTTTGCTTAAAAAATACTGAAATCTCATACTAATGTACCGATAGGACTGCGAAGTAAATATTTTGATACATTAGCCAAAAATGAATGATTTGAAGTCAGAGTCTTAAAATCATCAATTGTAGGATTATTTGGCAACTGAAAATGGGTAGGTACTGCCGCATAGTGGGACAGTTAAATAGTACATGAAATGTCAAAAGTCTTTCCCCACATATGCATTTTGCAGTATCAAACATATTTACATTTTAATGAATTATATTTAAGTCTAAAACACAAAAACTGGAATTTCCCTTGGAAAAACGTTCAACAAAGACATGCTGTAAGAGGTGTGCCGATTTGCATTATAACCCACACGAGCTTTGGTGTCTTTTTTCTAAAAGATTATAGCATTCCTTTACAGACAAAGGAATATAAACGTTTTCACAACGAATACTTTGTCCTGCACCTCCTCTAGCTACTCTGTCTGCCCATTCGTTTCCATAAATACCACAATGATGGAACCCAAGTAAATGTTACACTGGAACCCTTTTGAATTAGAAAATGTATGAGATGATTAATTTCAATTACTAAGTCACATCTGTCTCTAGACTTCATGGATTTCAGTGTGAATAAGACAGACTTAGAGTCAACACAAAAAAAGTATTGGAAATATAACCATAGGAAGATTAACAATGTATCGCAGTGCCATGAGAATGGCTACCAGTTCCGCGGTGAAAACAGAATGACCTGCACCAATATGGAACGATTTTTCTTTCTTTAGACCAGGTATTACAAACCCAGCACCAGCCACATTAGTGTCAATAAGAGAACCATCGGTATATACCTTCAAATGGTTAATAATAATTGAATGAACATGAGAGCGAAAAGAAGCAGCAAGTAGATGAGGGTTATCACTCTTTTTTAGATCGTCATTGGAGAAGTCAAAATCTGCTCTGTTCAGTTCCATGGAGGAATTGGAGACGTAATCGAACGCTTACCTATATCTTTAGTTTTCAGATCTAATCTACTGTGAATATCTGATGTATAAGTGGCTATTGTTGTCAAAGATTTTATGGCCCTTGCTCTTTTTGGAAAGTGAAGATCTGATCTAAGTACGTTTTTCATTCACGTTGACATTTTCAACAGCACTGCTTCTTATAATGTACTTAGCTGAAGACAGTTCTCGATAATCGTTCAAAGGTAGAACACCAACCTCCCCATATGTAGCAATAGTCGGGGTGTGGACAGGAACTCCCAAAGCTAATTTATATGCTTTAGAGTCAATACTTTGTATTTTCTTCATAAGATATTTAGGAGCAGAAAAATAAACTTCTTGGCCGTAAGTCAGCTTTGATCTAACCAAAGATGTTGCAAGAAGAGTCAAGCTTTTTGTTTCTTTAGCCCAATTTTGTCTGCTTATGATTTTAAGCAAATTTAAGCTTTTTGAGCTTTTGATAGACTGTTTTCAATGTGAAATTTCCATGATAATTTCGATGTAAAATAGACACCTAAGAACTTTGTTATGTCTTTTTGAATTGTAACTCAGCTCCGTCAATAAAGAAACTAGGTAATCTTCTGGGAGGGTCACCAGCACTAAATACCATCATGTGAGTTTTTTCAACAGATAAAGATAAACCATTCTCTGTAAAGAAAGCACTTATCTTATCTAATTCAGACTGATAACAGATCTGAATTTGTTTCAGTTTTCTGTTTGAAATTGACTTCAATTTTGCATCCAACCAAACACAAATGTCATCAGCATATTGAACAATCCCAACATTCTTTGATATCTTCTTAGAAAGATCTGATATCATAATACTGAAAAGATAAGGAGCAATGATGGATCCTTGGGGAACTCCCATATGTAAACCTCTCTGGGAAGAATATGCATTTTCAACTCTTGTTTCAATAGTTCTACAGGAAAGAAAATCTTTTACAAACGAAAACATTCTCCCACAAATACCTGCTCTTTTCAGTTTAAATAACAATTGAGCGTGCCACACTTGATCGTAGGCTCGTTTAATGTCAAAAAATGTTGCCAGCACATTTTGCCTACGAGCAAATTGGCGTTTTATATTGGTAGAAAACTTTTACCAAGTGATCCGTTGTAGATCTTCCCGACCTAAAACCAGCTTGATGGACTGGAATAAATTGTTTTTTATCACAATAGTGAATTAGGCGAGCAGTTACTATCTTTTCATTAATTTACATGTGTGTGAAGTAAGAGAGATTGGCCTGTAACTGTTAACATTTCTACAGTGTGTGTGTGTGTGTGTGTGTGTGTGTGTGTGTGTGTGTGTGTGTGTGTGTGTGTGTGTGTGTACGCGCGCGTGAGCAGACGCGTATGTTTATGAATGTAAGGAGTTGAGAACATATTGAGTGAAACGCCTGTGATGGTTTAAGAAGAAGTTTTAAAAACATACGGAGGGAAAACAATTACAACATAATGAATCAAAACGAAATTCTTTCAGCAAAAGTGCATGAATGAAT
>JADBJO010008259.1:0-2500 GCA_016801955.1 Conus betulinus | reverse complement strand
AGGCTAAAAACCACAGTCTATAGCTGCTCCAACATTAAACACGAAGAGGCACGATTAACAGGATGGAGTGGATGGTTGAGAGTGTGCAGCACACCGTCCAACTTTGATAATATACCACCCAAAAAATCATCAACAAGAGCGGCACGAGACTGGATATGGTACCCCACTCACTTTCATCAAAACAAGTAGTGATGACTCAACTCACTGTGTCATATGAATGCAGAATAAAGAAAACACGACCACCAGAGGGAAGAATTGCGGTCTAGCCAGCAGTCTGGGGCAGAGAGGCTTTTAACCTAGAGTGTCCGTTGTGGAGGTTAGAGCAAGCATAATATTCCCCCATCTGCCCGAGGTCTCACAACACAGCTCTCGATTTCTCGAAACAGCAGGCCAGAATTATAGAGAATTTGGCAGAAGCAGTTGATAAGTGTTCCAATTGGATCAATTGTCGATGAAATGATAAGTGATCCAAATGGATTGATTGTCGAAGAAATAATGAGTTTCCAATTGGATCGATTGTCGAAGAAATGATAAGTGTTCCAACTGGATCTGATTTCGAAGACGTGACAGGAAATGCCATCAATCCATACAGTTTCTATTATATAACAGGTATGCAAGAGCTGAGTGGTTGAGGTATAGGCCACAGATGAACTTGACCTTCAAGTGCCATGCCCTTCCAGTTCGAATCCAGGAAAGAAAAGCAATAGCAGGACATCATGGGTGTGGCCTACACCCCCTCCCCCCTTCCTTCCTGCCCTTCTCCTCGCCCTTCTCCTCTTAGTTTCAGTTTCAGAATCAGTTTCATCAATGTGTCACAGCGTGCGGGCTAGTCCACTTACGCCACACCACATCCACTAAGTTTGGAGACCACACCGTGTATGATTTAAAGCCGATGGCGAAATCAGTTAATGACTAAGATGAGAGAATTTAAGACGAGGGTCTCATGGCTTAGACTCGGCACGTATCTGACGCATTGGATGTAAAGAGTAAGAGGCTGAAACACCTGCATGAGGTTGCGGTAGAGGGCTCTGGGATAAGCGTGGGAAATGGGTCTCCTCTGAAGACCTGCTGTCCAGCTTCTTGTGATCAGTTTCAACTCACAGATGTATACGACCTCCATATGACCTCCTACATGCAAGCCTTATGAAACGGGGCATGTCAAATGACCCTGCATGTCCACACCAACAGCGTAAGCAAGTTTCTTCAAACTGTTTCTGCATAACGTTTTTTTTTTTTTGTCTGACTGAACTGCTAAGATTCAACGCCTATCTTGCGCTGAAATGAAGATAAGTGATTGCTCGTTCATTTTTGTTGTCCTAATTCTTTTGTTTGTTGCCTGAAGAAGACCTAGGAGGTCGAAACGCGTCGTGTTTTGTCTGTGATTCATTTGTCCCGTTGTTTTGGCGGTTCGCTAGCATTTATTTCAGATTTGCTAGAGTTTATGGTTTGTTTTACGTGAACCAACAAGAACACTCCGTCCGTCAGTTTGTAAGCTGTGCCGAAGCTTGCATGCAATCGTGAACTAATTGATCAGTGTGTTCACGGAAAGCACACATGCTTCACAAGAGTTTAAATAGTCAATTAGCCTGTAAGTTACGTCGAATTAAACTTTTTTTCTTGTTCATACCAACCAATACCAACTAAACTTTCTGTTACACGAGACTCTGGAAAACATCGTTTTGTGATGATTAAGTGTGCAACAGTGTCTCCTGGGTGTTATGTCTGACATACTTTCTCAGAGACTGGGTTTCCATTCTGCCTCACGTGCGCTATCATCTTACAACAAGCGCGATTTTGGCGAAATTTCTGGCACTAGTCATATGAATACGCCCTTGAAAGAAAATAAATCACAGACAAGAATTGTACAGACCTGCTCAATATATTGAACATAATGAGAGGTTCATTTCTGGTGTGTGTCTAAAATCACTATTCTTGTGAACAGACATTAAATTAAATATTCATTCATTCATTCATTTCTGGTGAATGTGTTCGTCTTGCTTTTTCTTTTTCTTCTTCTTCTTCTCCACTCTCCTCCTCCCCCCTCCTCCCTCTTCTTTTCTTCTTCTTCTTCTCTTTTCTCTTCTTCTTCTTACTTCTTTCTTCTACCCCCTCATCTCCTCCTCCTCCTTCCCTCTTCCTCCGTCTCTTCCTTCTTATGGTGGTGGTGGTGGTGGGTGGTGGTGGTTAATGTGGTTTCATAGGGGCTGTGTTGCTTCTGAAAATTCCCTGGAAATCTGTCAGCAAGGTCCTTAGGTCTGTATATTGCAAAGCAAACGTTTTTAATTGCACTCTTATCATGTCCAGAGGAGCTGATGGTCTGTTGAACAGGTCATGGTTGGTCCATATGCCAATTATGATATTGTGTGTTGTTGGCATGATACATGTTCTTCAAAGAGTTTATGCGAGTCGGGTGAGAGAGTCCGAAGTCTCACATGCATGACCATGGATGCCCGAGTGCACAGCTGCATTGATCTGTGTTTCAGGAGATGCTATGAAAGGT
>JADBJO010008258.1:92500-98863 GCA_016801955.1 Conus betulinus | reverse complement strand
GAGAGTTATAGATAGAAAAGAGAGCGAGGAGAGAGAGAGATAGAGAGAGGAGAGATGAGATAGTAGATGTAGCGGTTGAACGATAGATAGACTATAGGTAGATAGACCACACTCATCGACTCGTGCGCTCGTAGCATACCCACACACACACACCACACGAACCCACACACACCCACTCACGCTGCGCGCGCGCCACACATACACTATAAGTGTATCAATATAGTTGCCTACCCTTGTGTCTGTTCTATACGTGGAGATCATATGGTCACTGTACCCTCCATATGATGGAAGAGTAAAAAACAAATGTTAAGAAAAAATTCTTTAAAATCCTGACAAACATCATCCCAAAAGAACACAAACTGTCTAAAATGTTCAACAAAAACAACCATCAAACTATCATACTCATGTATGCCCAGCCTTCAAAAACATAATTGATTCATCTAAACAAACTGAAAAAGCAACACAGCAAAGAAAGGTGATGAAAGGGTATCCTGCAGTTGCACTACAAAGAGAACAGTGCCCCCTAAGCAACACAAATGCCTTTACCATAGTATTGTATACCAAGCTACTGTAAACATCAGACATGAAAAAGAAACACACATAGGGATTACTGAAAATCACTTTAAAACTAGATATGCAAACCACAAACCAGTCATTCAACAAAGACAAATACAAAAACCAAAAACAGAACTGAGTAAATACATCTGGAGACTTAAAGATTAAAAAAAAACATAAACCTACAGCATATCATGGGAAAGTTATAAAAAGAGCAACACCGTACAACAATATTTTTTTAAAAAATGCAAGCTAGGCACCACAGAAAAAATGGTTAATACTATGCAAACCCCATTTAGCAACTTTGAATACAAAAGTAGAAATAGTAAATAACTGCAGGCACAAATGGAAATCTTTGTCAGCGAATTCCCCCTGAACAGACCACAGCAAGCAACCCCAGCACCACAGACAGCACGTGTGCATGCATGTAACTGACCAAACTGCACAGAAATGAATTCAGGACCCACACGCTATATAATAGCGACAGCGCGCCCCCCAAAACATCTGACGAGAGCAAAAGCTCGAAACAAATTTGTAGAGATTTTTACCCTCTTCATTTTAATAACTAATTTTTACAGATGTCGCTCCCCGAGTGGTTTGAGCATTTTGGAATTTCGAGGGGCCGTCCTGATGCTATTTGTGATAGCTATATATATATATATAATATATATATATATATCTATAATATATATATAGATATATATATACATGTTTGTGTGTGTGTGTGGAGTGAGGAGAGAGAGAGAGAGAGAGAGAGAGAGAGAGGGAGAGAGAGAGAGAGAGAGAGAGAATCAGTGTCGCCAACCTTCTATACATTATACATAGCATATTGTGACAACTTGCTGTGGTGGTCATCCAGTCCCATTCAATGACTCCTCTTTCATTGAGTCCTCCTTCTGTCTTCTGTTTCTTATTTCTCCCTGACCGACTCTGAAAAAAGGCCCAGTTGACGGTGAGCTAAGATTCACTGTCCGCAAGAAGAATAACTATGTGGACAACGAGACAGAACGCTACCCGGGATCCTCTTCAGTGGGCACGTAAGACCATGTGGCGAAGGCTTGAAGTTGCACTGCTCTCACCTGTCAGCGAAACAGCAACACGTGTGGCTGTAGGATGCAGCTTCTCGGTAGTGGAGCCTTTGGCTGTTAGGTTCTGTAGGCAGGAAAGATGGGCTAATACACTAATGCTGACGCTTCCTTGGGGTTCTGTTGTGTCTTATATCCAGTAGTCAATATACAATAGCATGTGATAGATGCTATGCAATCTGACGTCTTAATGGCATGCCCTATGGATGCCTGCAACCTATGTCAAAAACGTGCAGGCTTCCAAGGGTGATGCGTTTTTTTCCTGGTGATTGGTTCGGTGGTTGAGAACAGTACTTCTCTGGTCCTACGGGCACCTGTGGGTGTTGTTTTTTTGTTCTTGTTCTTTCCATATGGTATCAGTTTGCACGCGAGTGGGTCATCTTATTCCTCTTGATCGACTTCGATGTCCTGTTCCACTTCATTCTTCATTCTCCCATTTCTCCTTAAGAATAAGAACTCTGACCGCGGTCTGTACCAGTCAGAAGACATCCATATTCTGGCCTCTGGGGTAAAAAAAAAATGGCTGGGTGGGGAATCGAAATGCTTCTCTTTTCGATGTCCTATACCGAAGACAAGTTTTGTTTATTTATAAAAGATAAAGTTGAATCTGAACAGAAACAAGCAGGATTAAATGTAACAGATTTGCATTTTTATTCTCCGCGTTTCTGTTCTTCTTTTCGTTTATTTGCAAATATTCATAATTATGTCGGCTCCCTCGTTCGCTAAGCGTTTATACGATTTGTAACTATTATCATATTTCACCAGTTTCGGTTCCCTTCTCTTAAACCTTCGTCATCATCGGTTTCGTCTATGTTCTTTCTAATACTTGCATATATAAACATCAAACAAACAAGTGGATTACCAACGCACGTGTTTAACAAAAACGCCCTCCCAGTTCTACCTCTCCTCCAATCTCCATTCTCTCGGCTACCTGTTTCCCACCTCCATCCCGTCAAGCATTCATTCAAGCATTCCGCGGGCCCGTAATCCAACCGCTTTCTGCCCCTTTGAGAACAAACTCAGGACATCTAGGGCCTGTACGATAGTGCTCACAGCTATGGCCATTTGGTGCTGTACCCTTTATGTAGTGCAATGCTGCAGTTCAAAAGGGCTTGCCTACGTCAAGGAGCAAATGTTATATACGTATGTATGTACACACACACACACGCACGCACGCACGCACGCGCACGCCACACACACACACACACAACACACACACACACACACAACACACACACACACACACACACACACCACACACACACACACACTGTGGCTGTGGCTGTGGGACGGGAATGCCGGAATGAGCGGCGTGGGTGTACTTTTGCTCTGAGGTGGGGCAGAGGTTGAGACAGCAACACACACACACACACACACACACACACACACACACACACACACACACACAACACACACACACACACATATATATATATATAATATATATATTATATAATATATATATTATATATATATAGTATATATATGAAAATAGAATATATCTAGACATAATCCTTTATCTTCAAATGGAATGTATAAATACCTATCATAAATCGTTCAATGGAGTTTGCATCGACCCATATCTAATGTTGAATATTTCGAGTAAATATGACACAGACCTTATCCTGAATGTTCGAATGGAAGGAATGTATGTCTAAATCTGAATCCTCAAATGGAATGGATTCAGACCTTAACCCGAATCTTCAAATGGGATATAATATATATTAACCTAAACCTGAGTAATCAAATTGGAAGTATATAGATCCAATCCTGAATCTTCAAACTAAATGTATGCATGCCTAAACCTGAATCTTCAAACGGAATCTAAAGTGCTGAAGTTTCAAATGGAATGTATACAACCTAGCCCTGAATGTCAAATGAACCCTGAATGTCCAAATGAACTCAATACACATCTCAGCCTGAATCTGCAAATGGAATAAATACAGAATGTCCAAATGAACCCTGAATGTCCAAATGAACTCAATACACATCTCAGCCTGAATCTTCAAATGGAATAATACAGAGCTAATCCAGAGTGTTCCGTTTGATAACGTACACATCAAATCTTGAATCTTCAAATGAATGTAGACAGACTAACCCTGAACTGTCCTGAATTTTCAAATGAAATGTACGTATACCTAATCCTGAAGTCGACAAATGAGGGCTCCTGTGCGAAGAATCAGCCGTCATACTGAAGCTAAATTTCAAGATTGAATCGATACAATTTAGCCAAATTTGAGACAAATGAATCAATGGCCGTTTTAAAAAATGCACAAAATGAATCAGGAGTAGATGCTGTTATCTAAACATCGAAGTATTCTGACGCAATCCTAAGCAAATGAATTATATATCAAATGAATGATTTCAAAACTTTGCTTATACGCATTAATGGCTTGATCGAAATCCAGGACATGTGTTCCTTATTGTTCTCAACTTGTCAGTCATCATATACATTCTTGGAGAACAGGCCTAAATACCCAGTTACTTAGACCTGAATCTGCATTTCCAAATTTTCACAGTTCATTCTTTCGTCGTAACATCTAAAGGTGAATTACGGCCGAATCAGCTACCACTTGCAAGGAAGCTTAAATAAATCAGCGAATCACCTTGTCCCAGATATTTTTCAATGTTTGTAAATAGAAGAGACTGTGACGACAAGCAAAGTTTCACCCACCTGCTCTCTGGTTCAGCTTTTTTTTGTTTAAAATCAGCTTTGCAGGGAAGATGAATTTTTTTTTTTTTAATAAAGGAGTCCTTGTTAAGGCTGGATCATTTAAAAGGAAATGTAAATACTTTCATTGTTGGTTATAATTATTCTTCAGTGAAGCCATTTGTGTGTCTTTCAAATGCTTGTTCTGGTTTCATTAGCTGAAGGCAAAAAAAAAGGTGAAAACGGCCCCGCCGCAGCCCCAGCACCGGCAATCCACAGGCAGCAGTCAATGTCAATTCGTCAAGAGGCAACCCACCGGAGGAGACACTGCACTGCTGCCGAGTCACTTCAGTGGTGTTCAGTGGCGCCTGTTCTGATCTAACATACGCAGGACACCACCTACTAAGCCCCCTACTGACGACAATAATTGCTTAGTCGCGGAGCCGGCGTGAGTGAGCTCTCCCTCCGGAGGGCGCCACCACGTCCGTCCAACGACAGCCCCCATGGACTCGCCGATACCGGTGACCCCGACGGAACCAAACCAAGGCCACAGACGTGGAGAGGACATCGAAACTGAGGTCACCATGAGAGCATGGCATGAAGGGCCACAGAATTTGAGACTTTTTTTTATGCTGATCGATGAGAATGAGGATGATTATGATGATGCTACGGATTTCCATTTCGGTCTGAGACTACATGATCTGGGTAGGAGCCGGTCGGGGCAGAGAAAAACCCACATAACTTCTGATGGGATTCGAACCCCACGACCTCCCAGCCGGGAGTCCGTGACGCTAACCACTTCGCCACGGCGGCTGGTGAGATTAAAATACTTAACAGTGACGGATATTCAACATAATGTTTCCTTCAAATCCTTATGGTAGCCTGAGAAATATTCAACTACAATTTCTAAATTTCGCAAAGTGTTCGTGAGATTTCGATTTGGTATTAGGAATTTGAATGTCCATCAAAGACATACACTGAACTCCCAAAACTGCACATTCTGTAATCGAATTAAGGACGAAATACACTTTATGGTTGTTTGTCCATCCTGTAAAGATTTAAGGGATACATACATTTTGCCTCATACTAGAAATGTGCATCACGTATCATTGCTTCTTACTGCAACATGAAACAAGAATTGTAACTCGCTCTGTAGCTATGTTCATATTCAAAGCACTGAAACAAAGTGAACTACAATCAGTTAACACACAAATGCCACAGTAATTTCAGGAAGAACATACATTTTTGTTACACAAATATTTTCTTTCATAATTTTCAGTATATGCGCCGAGCACGTGTAAGTTCTACTTTTGATTTTTGACCCCATTGCAGATAGGTCGGTGGCCTTTGCAATTATAGCTGTTTGGGTCTTGAGTTCTCTCTCTCTCTCTCTCTCTCTCTCTCTCTCTCTCTCTCCCTCTCTCTCTCTCTCTCTCTCTCTCCTCTCTACTCCTATCTCTCTCTCTCTCTGAAGCTTGCTTGACTGCTAGCCTGTTGGCTCACCCCGAGATGCTTTATTGTGTGTATGTGTGCATCACACTTTGTGTGTTTGCTTGAGCCCACATGTGTTAGTGGACATGTATATGTGCATGTGTGTGTGTGTGTGTGTGTGTGTGTGTGTGTGTGTGTGTGTGTGTGTGTGGTGTGTGTGTGTGTGTGTGTGTGTTCGTTCGTTCTTTAATTTAACGTCTATCCAGAACAACTTCAAAAATGTTTCGATTCGTCAGAGATGACGTCTTCAAAGACTGACATCGACGGTTCAGTGTTCAACAACCAAGCAGGTAAATAGGGTTTTCATTCTATCGCACAAAAAATAGTAGATGGAACGGAGTGATTTGCTGGCCACAAATACAAGTCACATGTTTACAGAATTTGGTTTTAAAGGCATAAGCCTCAATCTAAAAATCAAACTTTTTAAAATCCTCTCTTGGTAGAGATTTCTTCATACCTGTTTTATTTGCTGATATCTTGTTAAATAATATCCCCTTTTTGTTTTTGGTGCCTTTTCCCTTCTTTGAAATAGAGTTCCAGGCTGCGTCTTTTTAAAAGACTATAACTCTCATGTAAGGATAA
>JADBJO010008258.1:70000-72500 GCA_016801955.1 Conus betulinus | reverse complement strand
CTCCCGCGTACCGCATGATGTCGGGGGGACGCGCTGCACCCCTGATGAGAGAGAGAGAGAGAGAGAGAGAGAGAGAGAGGGGAGCGGGAGTAGAGGAGATGCACCCCTGAAGAGAGAGAGAGGAGGGAGGAGAGAGAGGGAGAGAGAGAGGGAGGGAAGGAGAGAGAGGAGGGGGAGAGGGAGGGAGAGAGAGAGAATGGGGGAGAGAGAGGGATGAGAAAGGGAAGAGAGGGGAGGGAGTGAGATTAGAGAGAGAAAAGCTGGAGGAAGGGAGAATGGCAATTTTACAATGACAATGTTTTATTAACAAAAGCTAAACAACCCTTATGCCACCCAGGGAGTGCAAGAGAGAGAGAGAGAGAGAGAGAGAGAGAGAGAGAGAGAGAGAGAGAGAGAGAGAGAGAGAGAGAAATAATTCGCTTTAAAGCGAGGACAAGTGTGCCTGATTGTTTTCAAATATCACATTAAGCATTAAAAAAAAAAAGTTTCCATTTCTTGTGCCCAAAACATCATCTAAATTGTGAAACTAAATGTACATTTCAATGCTTAATTACTCAAGAGTTCATCCTATAACCAATGCCAGTTAAAGTAGTCTGACACACGGAGCTTACGCAATAATCACCATCTTTCTGCATTTACCCTTAAAGCTACCACAAGGTGAAGTACCTAACGCTTGAAAAAGAAAAAAAAAAATGTAGACAATTGTCTTATCACGGCAATTATCTCATATGCTTTTCTAATCATCATGTAACAGATCCACATTTCTAAATCAGTAAAAAATAAAATGCCAATTAAGCAAGGTTAAATATTCAAGGCCTTAGTTAAAAAAAAAACCCTCATGAAATCACTGATCCATGGTGTTAATACACATAATTCATGGTTTATCACCAGAACCTACTTATTCCAGAGAGAGAGAGAGAGAGAGAGAGAGAGAGAGAGTGAGAGAGGAGAGGTAGGGAGGGAGGAGGGAGGGATTTGAGAGACAAGGACAGAGACAGACAGAAAGACAGACAAACAGACAGACAGACAGAGAAACAGACAGAGCCATTGCTGTTTTTTTTGTTGTTTGTTTGTTTGTTTGTTGTTTTTTTTTCATTTATTGATTCATTTTCAGAGTAGTCTACAATTGATACTGCCGTCGTTCTGCTGATTTCAATTTGTGGCCCTGCCTTTCCAATCTCTGACCACGGAGCCGAAGTGATTTTCACTTTGCAAATTTATTTTCAGCAGCTGTCACAAAAAATGGTGGTTTCTGAAGTTTTCAGTGTATTGAAGCTATATCGTATTTGCAGCATTATTATGTGAATGGGTTTTGGAGAATGTTTAAATCCATTACTTTTAATAGAGTGTGTTGGTTCTGACGTTGTTTTGTTGTTGTTGTTGTTGTTGTTGTTCTTGTTCTTTCTTCTTCTTCTTCTTCTTTTCTTCTTCTTCTTCTGCCAATGTTGCTGCTACTGCTCCTCCTCCTCATTTTCCTCCTTCCTCCCTTCCTTTTCTTTCCCTTCACTCCAGCACCATCCTCTCATCCCCCCTCGCCTCCTCCGTTCCCCCCCCCCCCCCCCCCCCCCCCCCCCCCCCCACCTGTTCTTCTTCTCTTCTTCTTCTGCCCCCCTCCTCCTCCTCCTCCTCCTCCTCCTCATAATATCTCCTTGCTCCTTCTCCTCCTTCCTTTTTCTTCGCTTCACTCCAGCACCATCCTGTCATCTCCTCTAACATCTTCTTCCTCTTCGCCACCCTCTGGACACAGGACACATCTGTTTGTTAGCCAGGTAACGTGACCTTATTTCGGTCAACCTACTTATGCTAAAAAAAATCCGGGATCGTTTTCATTGTTCAAAGGCATGTGTGTATATAAGAGTTGAGAGAAGAGAGAATACGAATACGAACTCGAAAATTGTATTCAGATAAAGGGCAGGGCCCCATACCGAAGAGGTGATATCTGCAATACACATAATATATCATCATGAAAGACAATGCAAGGAAAATGCAAGTATATAAGGACAACACAATGATATTAAGAACATACAATACGCAGCCTGTTTGTGCTTCATATATGTACTCAGCAAGATTTAAGAGAATATTTTTATTTCTTGATGCTAGGAGTAAGTTCAATTTAAAATAACAGGTTGAGAGAGAGAGAGAGAGAGAGAGAGAGAGAGAGAGAGAGAGAGAGAGAGAGAGAGAGAGATTTTATTGTCATTTCCAAAGAGGTCTTTTGACAAAGGGGTAGGGGGTAACATAAGAATAAACAGTTCACTCTTCCTTTCCTGCAAACAAATAGAACACATTCATTCCTAGTGTCTATCAATTCAAAGGTTAACAAAAACAAATAAAGTCGTAACATTTCCTTCTATCCTCACGCACAGTAGCAATGCAGTGAGGTTAAAACAACAAACAAACAAACAAACAAACAAAAAAACATAAAAAGAAAAAAAATCTTAAGACTGACTCGACCATCCACTCAACCAAACGATGACATTATATCATACTGATCATCTAC
>JADBJO010008258.1:50000-65000 GCA_016801955.1 Conus betulinus | reverse complement strand
AAGCTTGGCATGCCAGACTTGGTCATAGGCTTTCTTGATATCAAAGAAAGTTGCAATAACGTTTTTTTTTCTCGCAAACTGTTGTTTTATGTTTGTTGTAAGTTTCACCAAATTGTCGATTGCAGACCTGCCTTTCTGGAAGCCTGCTTGGTTAATGGGAATGATTTTATTTACTTCACAATAGTGAACCAATCTTCTTAAGATAATTCTCTCCAGAAGTTTACATGTATGTGAGGTTAGAGCAATTGGCCTGTAACTATGTTTATCTACTGGAGTTTTACCATGCTTTAGAATAGGAACGATGACAGACTGTTTCCAGTGTTCTGGCATAACACCCTCAACCCAACATTTCTGAAACAATTTATGCAACAATAAAACAAAGTTATCTGGCAAGTGTTTAAGCATATCATTAGAAACTATATCTAATCCTACGGATGATTTCTTATTAGGAAGAGATATAAGTGCATCTTTGACTTCAAAAAACGTAATTGGGGCATTGATGAAGTGACTGTTGTCACTAACTGGATCTTTGTATTCATCTTTTCCTTCTTCTTCAGTTCTATATGTTTTTTTTTTAGGGCCAGACCTTCTAGACACATGGAGTCTGAAAACATATCAGCGAATAATTCTGCCTTTTCTGAGTTTGACGGAAATTCTTTTCTTCTTCAGTCTTATAGGACAAGATGGCAAATTTACACCTTTTTTCATTTCATGAAACTTTTTCCAAACTTTTTGGAGATCTGTATGGTTTGAAATTTCATTTGTACAGAAAGAGGACCAGTATTGCCTTTTCGCCTGCGCTATTACCATATTGCTATATATGATGATTTGCTTTTTTTTTAGCAATTAGATTCTCTGGTGATTTGTCTTTTAGATATATCTTAAACATCGCTTTCTTATCATTTACAGCTGCATCACAGGTTGGTGTCCACCAGATATTTCCTGAATGTTTGTTTGATTTGACTGGATGGAACTTTGGAATTGCTACATCAGCAGCTTTAAGAATGGCACAAGTAAAATATGAATATAATTGGTCTATGTTATCAGTATCAACACTTTCAGTATGACAAGCATCCAGACTATTTTTGAATTTCTCCCAGTCAGCAAGTTTATAATTATATTTTGGAATTTTGTCTACGTGAGATTCATAAGACTCTGTCATTTCATTAAATGTTATAATAATAGGAAGATGATCGCTTCCCAAGTATCGTTATAGGTATTCCAGTTACATTCTGGGGCTAGGACAGGAGATACCAAAGTTAAATCAATTGCTGATGCTCTGTGTGTTGAGATGTCTGGAATTCTAGTGATGCAGCCATCGTTAAGCATATACAAACAAGAATCAACGATATTTTCAACAAAGCGGTTACTAGTAACTGATGCACAATCTTTATCCCAGAATGGGGAATGCGCGTTAAAATCCCCTGCTATCAGCCACTTTTCTTTTTCTTGAAGAGTATGTAACCATTCTGTGTTAATTCATTGGGTCCTTTAGGTAAGTACGCAGAAAATTATGTTTATTGTATGATTTCGTTAAATTTTACTTGAGCTGCACACAAATGTAAACCGTGAGCATTTGGTGCAGGGGGAGGGCGTACTTTGTAATCTATCCCTTCTTTAATATATATAGCTGCACTTATTTTGGAAGTATCCTCAACTTGCTCATATATACAGGTGGGTAATAAAAACCTGGTAGTCTGGGCAGTTTGTTCTTTTTCACACGTTGAGTGATTGTAAAATAAGTGCTTGGTACATGTTATTCGCCAGATGTTGAATTAGATATGGCAAATTTGTGGAAACAGATCTAACATTCCATTGCATTACTTTCATAGATGACGTCATGAAAACAGGCAGGTGTAGGAAAGCAAGCTAAATACAATTGCTTTCTGACTTAAAGATGACAAGCAAAACAGGAGGGGGGGGGGGGAGTTATGGGGGAAAATGAATTGAATTCACTGTCAAAATTAATGTAGACTTGTAGCCCACTTAGATAAAAACACATACACTTTGAAAATGCTCGATAAGGGAAAGAACAACAAGAAAAGTATCGCTTAAGGTGGGAGGAACAGAGTTCATAACTAAAATTTCCTCAAAAACTGCACTAGTTGTCTCTCAGTTGTTGATTTTTAGAACCACTCTGGGCCAAGGATATCAAACATGTTCCACCAGGGACCTCTGGTTCCAGAGAAGGGCTGGTGACCTCTGAAGTCTTCATAGTTTCTGGGGTGTGTCTCTGCTTCTGCAGTCTGGCAGTCTTCTTTGGTTTCTCCCAGAACAGCTCCCTGACGTGCCGTCCAACGTTTGCTGCAAGGACACTTGACCCCCTAGGTGTTGGGTGGATGCCGTCTCTGTGTGTCTGGTGGATGGGATGCAGGTTGGAGTGTGAGACAAATGATATGTTTTTGATGTTGAAAAGCTCTGTCGTTGTCAAGGCATTAAAAAGCTCTCGTTTCGTGTTGAGTTCAAAATCTTTGACCGGTGCGAGTTTGCTGACAATTACCTTAACTTCAGGGTGAGTAGTGGCGAAGTCCCCGACACATTCTGTGAACATCTTGCTGACAAGTTTGGGATCCTTCCTCTGAATGTCATTTAGGCCGCAATGGATGACAACTGCGTCAGCTGGCTTTTCGTCAGAGGATGGAAGTTTCTGAAGCATCAGAGGAAGGTCTTCAGTCTTATAAGCTTTGGAGACCTTTGTTTCAAAGCCATATGAGCGGCCCAGTCTTCTTCCATGCACACCTTTCATCACGGAGTCGTGGAGCATGGCAACTACAGGTAAATCTTGTTTCTCTCTTCTTCCTGTCTTGATCTAGACCTAATAGAGTTCTGTTTTCTTTTTTTCCTGATATTTTACGTCATGTGAATCGTGTGACGTCACGTCATTATTCTTAAGTTTTTTTCCAACCTCCTTTGCTTTTTTCTTTTCTTTCTCTTTTGTTCTGTCTTCTGTTTTCTTTTGTCGTCCAGGATGTTGTGGGGCAGTAGGGATCGATTTTGCGATCTCAGCGTACGTGGGACAGGTAGGATTATCTGTTTGAGTCTGATTGTCCGAAACTGTTGTTGTCATGACAACTCTAGATTTAATCATATTTTCGATCGTCTTTTTTATACCAGCTTTAAAAAAAGAAAAGTCATACTTCATTGGTAAAAATCGATCAATATTTACCGCCGAACTCGTTGCTATACTTATGGCTCTTAATTACATAGTTGATCTTCCGTTGAACATTTTTCAAATTTTATTCTGCGTCGATTCTAAGTCCGTACTGTATGCTTTACGTTCATTTGATTACAAGAAAAAAAAATCCAAAATTATCATAGAAATCAATCAAATGATTAACATTTTAAGTTTAAAGGGAACCAGTATCACCTTTTGTTGGGTTCCTTCACATGTTGGATTATATTCAAACGACTGTGCTGATAGAGCCGCAAAAAAAGGGTGCAGGCAAGACAGGGAATCTATAGAAATAAACATTCCTTTATCCGTTACAGAAGGGTATCATTTGCTGGAGCAAGCATCGTGGAACAAAGTTTCAAAACTCTCCATAGGAAGGAGAAATTCTCCGGTCTCTTACTGAATTCGGTTGGTTTAACAAACAAAATAGCTGTGAATTATAGCAACAGTTTCAAATGTAGGCACATTACTTCGCTGTCTTATAGGATAAAGCTTAATGCCTTCAAAACAAAATTCAGCAAGAATGTTAAATGTCTGTGCGGTGAACAAATTTCAAACCAACACATTCTTCTGGAATGCCAGAGATTAAGAGACCTATTTTACCGGCTATTTCTGAAAGTTCTCTTGACAGCATCCTTGAGAACTTGACTATGGGACATGGGACATTTGTTATAGTTTGTGTTATGATTCAAATAGTTATTTAAAGTGGGCTTTTCCATACCTTTTTTTTTTTCATTGTATTGTAAAGACTGTAAAGATGCTTTTTTTTTTTTTTTTTTTTTTTTTTTTTTTTTTTTTTTTTTTGTATTGATTGCAAGTTAACCCACCCACCCACCTCCTCCTCATGCTCCCCCCTCCAAATCCTTTCCCTTCGTCTAATATCACTTAATGTGGAAAGACGTTAAATTGTCTCTCTCTCCTCTCTCTCTCTCTCTCTCAAACACACACACACACACACACACACACACACACACACACACACACACACACACACACACACACACACACACACACGTCTCTGTCCCTGCCTATATATCCGTCTGTCGGTTAATGTGTCTGTCTGTCTGTCCTGTCTGGCCTGTCAGTCTGTCTGCTTGTCTGCTTGTCTGTCTGTCTGTCTCTCTCTCTCTCTCGCTCTCTCTTTCTCTCTCTCTCTCTTCGCTCGCTCGCTCGCTCAAGAAACTCGCTAGCTCGCTCGCTCGTTTCGCTCGCTCGCTCAAGAAACTTTAACTCCAGTTTGTCATTCAGTCAACAAACGCATTCTGTCTTCAGGCACCGTTACTTGTCTTCTTCTTCTTCTTCTTCTTCTCTTCTTCTTCTTCTTCTTCTTCTTCTTCTCCTTCTCCTCCTCCTCCTCCTCCTCCCTCCTCGTCCTCGTCCTCGTCCCTTTTTTTCTTTTCCTCTTTTCCCCTTCCTCCTCCTTCTCATTCCTCATTCTTCTTCTTCTTCTTCTTCTTCTTTCTTCTTCTTCTTCTCTTCTTTCTTTTTCTTTCTTTCGTTCTGCTGGGTCTTTCTTCTTTCTTCTTTCTTTCTTTCCTTTTCTTTCTTTCTTTCTTTCTTTCTTCTTTCGTTTCTTTCTTTCTTTTCTTTCTTTTTCTTTCCTTTCTTTCTTTTCTTGTTCGTTTTGCCTCCTCTTTCTTTCGTCTTATTTCTTTTTCTCCGTGTCTTGGTCTTTTCTTTTCTTTCGTCCTTCTTTCTTTCTTCTTTCTTTCTTTTCTTTCCTCTTCCCTTCTTTCCTTTCTTTCCTTTTTACTTTCTTTCCTTTCTTCCCTTCTTTCTTTCTTTCCTTTCCTTCCTTTCTTTTCCTTCTTTTTTTCTTTCTTCCTTTCTTTTCTTTTCTTCCTTTCTTTCTTAATCGTTTCTTTCCTTCGTTTTTCTATCCTTCTTTGTTTTTTAGATTTCCTTTTTTTTTTCTTTCTTTTTCCCTCTTTCCTTCTTTACTTTTTTTTTCCTATTTTTTTTTCTCTCTTTCATCTTCTTATTCTCTTCTGACCATTTTTTGTCTCCCTTACGACATGAAAATAGCCTGGTTGCCGTCCAGTACTTTCGTTTTATCTTGGCCATTAGACCTGTGGCGGAATGTCCAGGATAATCTCAGGTGTATTAGCCTATAAGCTTTCCGAAGGGCGAGAGAGAGAGAGAGAGAGAGAGAGAGAGAGAGAGAGAGAGAGAGAGGAGAGACAGAGAGAGAGAGAGATAGACAGAAACAGACAGAGAGATAAAGCCTGGTCTTTCGTGGGAAAAAGGGAGGTGGGGAGGGAGAGAGAGAGAGAGTCCTTATTATCCCCCTTTCTGTAGAGAGACAGACAGACAGACATCCCTGTGACAGACAGACCGTGTGTGTGTGACAGTTCTGACAGTTTAGACAGGTGTGTGTAATCAAACAGACAGACAATTTATGTGTGTGTGTGTGTGACCGACAGAGAGAGACAGATAGACGGACAAACAGACAGACTGATACAGTGGACAGAGACAGACAGACAGGTAGTACACACAAGCAGACAGATAGGGACGGACAGACACAAAGAGACAGACAGACAGACGGACAGATGAAGACAAACACAGAGACAAGACATACACACACACACACACACCACACACACCCACACACACACACACACACACCACACAACACACACAACACACAGCGAGAGATAGAGAAAAACAGCTAGTACGCGGAGAGAGAGAGAGAGAGAGAGAGAGAGAGAGAGAGAGAGAAACAGAGAGAGAGATGACGGAGGGAGGTATGGGGGATCAGACGAGAGGAGGGAGGAGAGAGGAGGTGAGGGATTGTGCGAATTTGAATAGTTTATAACTCTCTCCACAGACATACACAGCGTTGTGCATGGGCACGACGACATGCACCACGAACGCAGGAGCAATAACGCGACACACCACACACACACGGAAAGCACACACACACACACATGGACGCAGCTATAGCATAGACGAAAGACAGAAAGACATTTAAAAGACAAGAAAGCGAGAGAGAGAAGAGAGAGACAGAGAGAGGAACAAGGGAGAAAGAGAACAGGGAGAAAGAAAGAAAAAAAGAAGAAGGAAGGAGAAAGAAAGAAAGGAAGAACTTGGATAAAGAAAAGAGAAGAAGGAAGAGAAGAAGAACGAAAGAGAAAGAATAGAAGGAAAGAAGAAAAGAAAGAGAGGTGGAGAAGGCAGGAAAGAACGAAATTCAGGAAAGAAGAGAGGAAAAAAAATGACGAGGAAAAAGGAGAAAGAAAAACGAAAGCAAAGAAAAAAAGAACATAGATGTAGAACATGAGAAGAAAAGAAAGAAAGAAAGAAAAAAAAGAAGGAAAGAAGGACAGAAGAAAGAAAGAAGGAAGAACGAAAAGAAAGAAAAAAGAAAGACGAAAGAAAAGAGAAAAGAAAGAAAGAAAGAAAGAAAGAAGAAAAGAGAGAAAAAGAAAGAAAGAAAAAGAAAGAAAGAAGAAAGAAAGAAAGAAAGAAAGAAAAAGAAAGAAAGAAAGAAAGAAAGGACGGGAAAAATGAAGGGCCGGATGAAAACTGCAAAAGTTGCAAATGAAAAGTAAACACACAGAGAGAAAGAGAGAGAGAGAGAGAGAGAGAGAGAGAGAGAGAAGAGAGAGACGAGTTGAGAGAGAGAGAGGAGGATGGAGGGAGGGAGGGAGGCAGGGAAGGAGGCATGGAGGGAGGGAGGCAGGGAAACAGGGAGAGAGAGAGATTGTATAAGTGTCTCCAGCTTCTTGATGTAAGACAAAACATTAAACACAAATCATCTCTGTCTTGGTCCTCAATAAACAATCTTTGGTTCTATTTGATTCAATACTTTTTTTTTTCAAGTATAACCTTACAAGAAGACTTCGATGGCTCTTATTTCTAACGACTTTTTTTATCTTTGAAAATATCTTTAAATAAAAAGACCAGCTATATTCTGGTATTTTTTCCCCCTACGGCAAGGCCAGATTTGCTTATATTTAACGGATTAAACGATCTTTAAAATCTTAGATAAAAGCAATGTCACTTCCAACGTGATCAAACCCTTTTTTTCTGAAAAAGAGACCTTTTTTCTGATATTATATATCCAAACTTGTCTTCCCTCTTCATTGTCATAACAGCATTTCATACGCTTACCTACATGATCATGTCATTAGTAACTTAGTGATTCTTTACCAATACTTAATACCCTTATCGATTGTTTCGCATTCTCAGCAGATATTTACAGACTCAACATGTGCTATCGTGTTGGAAGAATATGGAGCAATGCATTTAAGAAGCCTTTTATAGCAAATGAGCGCACAGTTTCTATTTGCCTATATAACAGAGCCCTAAATTCCTACTGTATGTGACAGGATAGGTTGGATTTGGGTATCGAATCCATTTCAAAGGGATCTTTTTTTTGCAAATGCACAGAGCTTTTGGCTGATGTTCCTGCTGTATATGTCAGCATAGGCTGAGCGTGTGTGTCAAATGAATTGCCAAAGATCTTCCTGGGAGCTGGTAAAGGTCAAACACAGGCTCAGTAAGACGTAAGGAAATGCATGCACAGAAAAGAAAAAACCGATTTGTGAAAGGTGAAAAAGAAAAGAAATATGATAAGGTCAGGCTTTAGAAACTAAGTGAGTCGACCAACTATCCAGGAGTATTTGGTCTACAATCAGATCTGTAAATAGAAAAAAAAAAAGTACATTGTGTTATGGAATCAGTTCTCGGCAGTGGTGTCATCACTGTTCAAATGATTGGGAAGATGATCACTGTTCAAATGATTGGGAAGATGATCACTGTTCAAATGATTGGGAAGATGATCACTTTTCAAATGATTGGGAAGATGATCACTTTTTTCAATGATTGGGAAGATGTAAACGACCATGAAAGCTCGATTACAGAAGAAGAAGACAGTGATGCATGCAGAAAACCCACCATTCAATGCCCATAATGCAAAGGGTGGAGTTGTAAAACCGCGTGCTGGTATTGATAAAACTATAAGTGAAATGTTAACACTGGCAAATGCAGCTGACATTGATTGTTTTAGTGCATCTCTTTAACGTACCCTTTTGAGAAAGGAATATTTCCAGCAGCATGGTCAAAATCTGTTATAGTTCCAATGTACTGAACGGGAAACATCAACGATCGATGGAATTACTCGGAAAGTGGCATTACCCAGCGTAACAGGAAAAAGGCTTAACGCATCCTTTGAATGAAAGCATCAATAAATGGGACGATGACGAGGGGAAATAATTGAGGAACAAGCAATATTCAGCGCAAGTGATATCACGAGTGGTAGGCTATTTAGAGAAATATCTTTACGGGAGGTTCTGAGAGAGAGAGAGAGAGAGAGACAGAGACAGAGACAGAGAGACAGAGACCGAGAGAGGAGACAGACGACAGACAGACAGGACAGGGAGAATGGAGAGAGAGAAAGAGAGAGAGAAGAGAGAGAGAGACAGAGAGAGAGAGAGAGAGAGAGAGAGAGGAGGAGCGGGGCGGGAGGGGGGGGGGGGGGACGGAGGGACGGGAGGCGGAAGGGGTGGTGGAGATGAGCACATTATGACAGTTTTTCGTGTTTTAAGACTTTGCCCCTCCAAACGCAGTGGTAAAGGTATCCCAAGAATGACTCGCAGGACTCGTGGCCACCAGAATGGCAAGGGAGGGATCATTCTATCGAAAATGTTAAATTGCAAATGTATTTGAAATGTCATTAAATAAGAGTTTTCTATCTGATAGTCTTACTTCAAAACAGAGGCGAAATCGATGATGGAAACAACACTTGGATGAAAAGAAGATAAATCAAGTTGTTTAGCACACAATAAGAACATGTTTGCTTGAACGACTCACACATGATCAAGGCTTCGTGATCTTAAGTTTGAATCTCAGGGGAAAAGAAAAGAAAAAAGCTTCACATCATCATTTGTTGGCGTCTTGCACACAGGACATATCAAATGGCAGTTACTATGAGAAATTTACGATACGCTGATAATTGAGAGAAATACGCTGATAAAGTCTAATGAGAGAAATATGCTGATAAAGTCTAAATGAGAGACACATGCTGATAAGGTTTGCGTGAGAGAAATATGCTGTGAGAGAAATATGCTGATGCTGATGAGGTTTGAAGCCGCTACATCCCAGCTGCCAATCACTGACTTGACTTGACGTGAGCCATTGCGCCATGGGGGCATGGTGAGTGTCTATGAGTGACAACACCTGAGCGGTCGACACACAGGCTACGACTTTAAAGACTGGACGCAGTATATGTGGGTATAGGAGCATGAGAATGAAGTTGATCGTAAATAATAAAAACGATAAAAAGACCAGCCGCCGTGGCGAAGTGGTTAGCGTCGCGGACTCCCGGCTGGAGGTCGTGGGTTCGAAATCCCATCAGAAGTCATGTGGGTTTTTCTGCCCCGACCGGCTCCTACCCAGAGCTGAGTTTGCTGCGGACTCAGTTGGGAAGACTGGGACCACACAGTCGAGTTTCATCCACTTAATGGATGCGTTTCTGAGAGTGTTGCTCAAATTTCCTGACCAACACTGCAGGTGTCTGTATCTCTCGGGCCTGGTTGACGCCGGGATATATATGAAAGGAAGCGTAGAGTACAGCCCTGTCATGTAGTCTCAGACCCGAAATGGAAATCCGTAGCATCATCTTAATCATCCTCATTCTCATCGATCAGCATAAAAAAAGTCTCAAATTCTGTGGCCCTTCATGCCCTGCTCTCATGGTGACCTCAGTTTCGATGTCCTCTCCACGTCTGTGGCCTTGGTTTGGTTCCGTCGGGGTCACCGGTATCGGGAGAGTCCATGGGGGCTGGTCGTTGGACGGACGTGGTGGCGCCCTCCGGGGGGAGAGCTTGCGTATGTTAGATCAGAACAGGCGCCACTGAACACCACTGAAGTGACTTGGCAGCAGTGCAGTGTCTCCTCCGGTGGGTTGCATCTTGACGACTTGACATTGACTGCTCCCTGTTGATTGCCGGTGCCTGGGCTGCGTCGGGGCCGACCGGGCTGTGGCTGTGGGACGAGGTGTCAGAATGAGCGGCGTGGATGCACTGCCTCTCAGGTGGCGCAGAGGTTGGGACAGAAAAAAATAAATAATAAATAAAAAAATAATAAAATAAAAATAAAAAAGTGACGCGTTTTGGATCCTTCCACTCTCCCTCGAGCAAAATAAATAAATAAATAAAATAAAAAAGAAGAAAGAAAGAAAGAAAGAAAGAAAGAAAGAAAAAAGAAAGAAAGAAAGAAAGAAAGAAAGAAAGATAAGCCTTGAAAAATAACTCAGCATCTTGAAACTGAGAGAATGTCATTCTCACATTAATTATCCAAATTTGTTTGGGTTTTTTTATGTATTAAGTATCAACAACATTTTCACAATCTCATTGTGGTCCCCAGTCCATCTTTATGCTATTCCAGTTGTTTGAGTAAACAGGCAAGCCTACCGAGGATTTCAGTGTATAGTACTACAGACAACAGCAATTCCTCAGAGGACGCGCTTATTACACTCTTTCGCGCGGCCATTGCCTAAACCGAGGAAAAGGTGTGCGGACTCGCAGAAAGACAGTGCATGATATTACGAATCTATAGTGAGCGCAGTAACAGTGACACTTGCTCAATATTCTCGGTTTACCAGTTGTTCCTTAGATCATGCTCACACACACAACACACACACACACACACACACACACACACACACACACCACACCGGGGCCACAACAGAACGTCAGTTGCCAGTTTCAGTAATCTCTCTCCGTCCTTCTCTCCTCTCTCTCTCTCTCTCTCTCTCTCTCTCTCTCTCTCTCTCTCTCTGTGTGTGTTGTGTGGTGTGTGTGTGTGTGGTGTGTGGTGTGTGTGTGTGTGTGTGCAATATGTATAATGAATTGCTTACTATTTTCTTTACAAAAGAAAAGGTTTTGTTTTTGTTTTTGTTTTTCTTATTGCTGTGTTTAATTTTGTCAAATCGTTGTAATTGTTCCTTTCATTTATTGTTATTTTGAGGGCATAGTGTAAAAAAAAAAAGCTTCCAGCGTATCTATTCACCCTCATTAAAGATTTCGAGTTTCCAGTTTCGAGTCTCTCTCTCTCTCTCTCCTCTCTCTCTCTCTCACAGTCCTCTACTCTCTCTCTCCTCCTCTCTCTCTCTCTCTCCTCTCTCTCTCTCTCTCTCTCCTCTCTCTCTCCTCTCTCTCTCTCTCTCTTAACCTTACTGCATTATTCCCTGTGCGTGAGGACATAAGGAAATGTTACAACTTTATTTGTTTTTTTGTTTTAATTTTGATTTGATACACACAACTAAGAATGAATGTGTACTATTTGTCTGCAGGAAAGGGAGAGGGAAATGTTATTGTTCTGTTACCCTTACCCCCCTCCCCCATTGTCGAAAGATCTCTTTGGTACTGACAATAAAATATCAAAGTGTCAAAACTCTCTCTCTCCTCTCTCTCCGTCTCTCTCTCTCTCTCTCTCACTCCTCTCTCTCTCTCTCTCTCTCTCTCCATCTGTTCTCTCTCCTCTCTCTCTCCCTGGTGTCTATCGTATATATATATATATATATATATGGTATATATATATATATATATATATGGTGTGTGTTGTGTGTGTGTGTGTGTGTGTGTGTGTGTGTGGTGTGTGTGTGTCGGGGGGGGGAGGCGCTTATTCGATGTGATATCTATATCAGATTGTCATTGTCTTTTCTTTGTCAGTCAGCCTCTCTGCTCCTTTTTCAGATGTTTTATTTGTCTCTTTTATTTTTTTTCTTCTTTTATTTCAATTAGTCTTTTGTCAACTGTTTATTCGTATATTTTTTTTTATTTATAGCGCGCGCGTGCGTGCGTGCGTACGCTGTGTGTGCGTGTGTGCGTGTGTGCGTGCGTGCGTGTGTGCGTGCGTGTGTGTGTGTGTGTGTGTGTGTGTGTTGTGTGTGTGTGTGTGGTGTGTGTGTGGCATTGCATTCTCAAATGTGTCCCTATGGATATCGTTGTCATTTGCGATTTATCTCATGCCTCTTCTTTCTTTTTTTCTTTCTTCTTTTATTTTGTATTCTTTATATTCAATTTCCTGTTTTGCTCTCCCTTTTGTATGCGTCTTCTATCGTTTGCTTTCCTCTTTACTTGCAAAACTTGTTTCTAAAGCTTCTTTTTTCTTTTTTTTTCTTTTTTTTTTTTTTTGTTGTTTTGTTTTTCTGCGTTACAAAGGCTTACAAGCATTACAGAAACCTGACAGAAAAAAAACAAAAAAAAAAACCTTTTTTTTGTTTGTTTGGTTTGTTTTTTTTTTTTTTTTTTTTTTTTTTTTTTTTTTTTTTGGGGGTTTTTTTGGAAGAAGCGTTTTTTGACTTTCAATCTGCCTGATGAAAAAGAGACCTCAGGACGTGATGGACAATCGCCTTGTTTTGCACATTGCTTAGTCGATCACGGAGACCATACGAGGGTCACGAGCACGCGAGCATCAAAACTAAAAATACACAGTAAAGACCATAGATTATGATTCTAAAGGATGGCAACACTAGAGAAACAACACACACACACACACACACACACACACAACACACACACACACACACACACACACACACACACACACACAGAGAGGGGAGGGAGGGAGGGAGAGAGAGAGACAGAGACAAACAGGGGAAAACATGTTGTTAAAAACGAAAAAAAAAAAAAAAAAGTAAGCAAAACGCAACAAACATGGAAACAAAGAAACAATTAAACACTAGCTAAATACGTAAGTAAACTAATAAATAAATAAGTGAATAGACATTTATTGGTAAAACTGAAGCGAAAGAGTTGAATGTAGAGAAACTGTCAACATTAAATTGATGAAGGGAAAAACAGAAAGAAGAAGAAAAGAAGAAGAAGAATACAACGAATAGAAAAAAAAAGGCGGGGGGGGGGGGGGGGGGGGGGGGGGGGGGGGGGGGGGGAACAGAAAACGAAAACGATACTATCAATTTTTCTCTGCAAATGAAATTTACCCACATGCAAATACGTCCTTGTATAAACAGAAAAGACTCTCTCTCTCTCTCTCTAGCTCTCTCTCTCTCTCTCTCTCTCTCTCTCTCTCTCTCATCTCTCTCTCTCTCTCCTGAAGAAAATTTCCTGTCGGCGCTTTCCTTCGAAAGGTCTTGTATGGGATGTTCGTTCTCTGATGCTTTCCATGACGCATGGAAATCCATTTTTATGCTGTGCTCATTGTTTCCCTCCAGTAGAAAGTGGGCATTGCTAATGTTAAGAGAGAGAGAGAGAGAGAGAGAGAGAGAGATAGAGAGAAGAGAGAGAGAGAGAGAGAGAGAGCGAGAATTATTCGGCTGACTGGTAAGTGAAGGGACCTCATTCTCCTCTGCCCATTAAAGACAAGCGATTCCTAAAGCAAACCCGGTAAAAGCAAATACGAACACGAGACCCTCTTGAACTGCTGTAGAATAATCTGTCCGAGACAAACTATGAAAGCAACAATAAATGACCTATCACCACAAACATGAAAACCACACAATGCGCACAAATAACAACCAACCCTTAGAAAAGAAAAATGTATATACAAGGGAATACAGAAGGAAGAAAAAAATGAAGAAGGAAGAAAAAAAAAACATGGAAAGAATGAAAGAAGGTAAATGCTTGAAACAGATTTGAAAAAGGAACCACTATCAGTGCTACTGTATTAAATACGAAAGCAAAAAGACAAACTTTGAAACGAACTAACGAAAGGAAGTTAGAAAAATCCTAATGCCAACCCCAACACAACAACAACAACAGATCAAAGAACGAAAACAAAATATACTGACCTGTCTACATACCACCATCGGAATTAACTCTCGGTTATGGACAACAATGGTAGTAAAACCAGCAGATACATATCACCTAAATAAATGGTCACCAGTCGCTGCCAAATAACCCCAACCTTCCACTACTTTTGTTGTTGTTGTTTTTTTTCACAAGTAAACTTCAAGGCCATTTGCAAATGGAATTCTCTAACAATTTTTCCTCTCCTCTCACAGCTAGAGCGGCACAGGCCGAGGAGCGGCAAGCACTTTGATCGTCGTCGTCCCACAATCGCGTTGGTAAAAGGTCCACGTGTTTGGTCCTAAGGTGTCTGTTGGCACACCTGGAGCCATTTGGTACTGAAGAAAACGGTGACGTTAATTGCCTCTGACCTTTTTTCCCCCCTCCCCCCCCCCCCCCCTCCCTCCATTAGTAGGCGGGAATAGCAAACATTTGCAGACAAGAGTGACTAGCAAATCAGGCAAACAAGAGGTGGGGGGGGAGTCAAAGAAGATCGAAGAAATAAGAAGAAAGAAGAAGAGGACGAGGAGGAGGAGCAGAAGAGGAGGAGAGGAGGAGGCTCGTCTCAGGAAGAGAGAGGAGGAGGAGAAGACTGAAGAAGTCGAAGAAGAAGAAGAAGACGAAGATCCCAGCCGCATCCGAACATAAGCCGAATAAGAACGAAGAAGAAGAAGAGAGTAGGAGAGAGAGAGGACCGCCTCCTCCTCAGATATAGAGAGAGAGATCTCTCTCGGCCTCCATACCATACAGACAGACGACATACAGACCGAAACAATGTTCAAAGAGAAGATGTGGAAGATGGAAGAGGAGCAAGAGCAATGGACACTAAAGAAATGTACGAAAAAAAAAAAAAAAACCAATAGAGGTAATTCAGGGAGGGGGCCGGCGGTGAGGGGGCGGGAGTCTTATGATGACTTGAATGATTTGAAAAAGAGAGAAAAAAAAAGATGCACAAATAAATAAAGCATTCATCTTACATACGGTGAGAGAGAGAGAGCGAGAGAGAGAGAGAGAGAGAGAGACAGAGAGAGATAACAGAGAGAGAGAGAGATAAGAAAAGCACGGATGAGTGGG
>JADBJO010008258.1:15000-25000 GCA_016801955.1 Conus betulinus | reverse complement strand
GAGAGAGAGCAGAGAGACAGACAGAGAAACAGAGACGGAGACAGAGAGACAGAGAGAGAGAGAGAACATAGTATGAGAAAAAAAGTAATAAAAACGGAAGATGAAGCTGCAAGGCTGTAAAAGTGGGTTCCGCGTCTCTGGAGATTGAATTAGAGAGAGAGAGAGAGAGAGAGAGAGAGAGAGAGAGAGAGAGAGAGAAGAGAGAGAGAGTGGGGGGAGCGGGTTGGGGGGGGGGGGGGGGGGGTCATTAGCACGAAAAGAAAAAAAAAAAGAGAAAAAAAAAGTCCACAGCCACATATACACGTAGGTGCGCAAGTCCATTTGTAACCAACAGCCGCCTGGCAATTTTAGACCGGCCAAAGAACCCTATCTTTTACACTAAAAGGACGATTCTGTTTTATATCCCGGCGTCACATCACAGACCAGCGGGTTCTCTGAAATGTATTGTCTAGCTTTAAAAGGTATGTCGCCACGAGGTTGATGTAACTTTTTTTTTTTATTTTCCAAACCCATCGTGTCTACTCCTCGTTTGAAAGTAACACCACTGTCAAAGAGAGAGAGAGAGAGAGAGAGAGAGAGAGAGAGAGAGAGAGAGAGAGAGAGAGATGCAGGGGGGGGGGGGGGAGGTTGGCAGCACTCAACGAAGGAACTAGAGGCAAGGACAGAAGAGGATAGAGGAGGTAAAAATGTGTGTTTCAGACAGATACGTTGCTTTCGGAAACCCCCATCCCCACCCCTCCTATCATCACTCCCACCCCACCACCCTCCATTGTCATCCCCTTCTTCTCTTTCCACACTACCCCTACCCTACTCTCGCCTCTCCTTTACCCTCCCTCCTCGCTACCTATTGACCGTCCTTTGTATCCCCTTTTACACACACACACACACACACACACACACACACACACACACACACACCACACACACACACACTCTCTCTCTCTCTCTCCTCTCTCTCTCTCTCTCTCTCTCTCCTCACACACACACACACACACACACACACACACACCACACACACACACACACACACACACACACACACAGGAGCGCGCCAGCTGGCATACACACGAACAACTATCAAAGAAATGAACAAACTAAAAGCACACTGGGGATGAAGATGATGATGGTGATAACGATGCTAACGATGACGAGGATATCAATTATGACACTGCTGCTGCTGCTGCTGTTGCTGCTGCTGCTGCTGCTGCTGCTACTACTACTACTAACAACAGCAACAGCAACAACAACAACAAAACAGCAACAACAAATCAAAAAGAAGTGAGAAAAGTTAAAAACAAAAAACAAAAAAATGGACCGCCTTTACACAAAATAAATTAATAATAATAAAATAAAAAAAAAAAGGAAGACAAGTGAAAACAAGGAAAAAAAAACAAAGAAGGAAAAAAATAAAGACAAAAAAAAAAAAAAAATTAGCAAAGGCGGGGGTGGTGGAGGGGAAAAAAAAAAGCAACAACAAATCATCATCATCGTTGTCGTCGTCGTCGTCGTCGTCGTCGTCGTCGGCGCCGTTGTCGCATTTTCATCATCAACCTTATTATGAAAGCCGAAGTCATATCAACGAAAATGTGACTTTCCTCAGCAATGCAATTCTAAGCCCCTCAGAGATAGCTGCCCTCTTTGAGGGATTATAACTCACAAGCAGACCAGGTTTAAACTGCCCTTGCTGTCTGGCTTTTCATCCATTCAATTTTTGCCCTATATAGAAAAACAAGAAGGAAAAATGGAAGACAAAGAAGTGGATAAAAAGGAACGAGAAGGAGGAGAAACAGACAGAAAAGAAGAAGGGGAAAAGGAGGAAAATCAAGAGGAAGAGGAGAAGGAGGAGGAGAAAGGAGGAGGAAGAGGGGGAGAAAGGAAAAGGAGAAGAAGGAGGAGGAGGTGGGGCGGATGTAGACGAGGAAAAAGAAGGAAAAAAGACGGGGGGGGGGGGGGGGGGTGGGGGGGGGGGGTGCAGAGAGATTTGGGAAATAGGAGATTACTTAGAACGAAGAAGACAATGAGGAGGGGAGGTAAATTAGGAGAAGAAAAAGAACAAGAAAATGGAATAATCAGACAAGAAAACAAAAGGATAAAACCATAAAGAGTTTGAAAAAAGAGGAAGAGAACACAACACGAAAAAGAAAGAGAGAGAGGGAGAGAGAGGGGGGGGGGGACGAATAAGAAGGAGCAGGAGGAGTAGAGGTAAGTAGAGGAGAAGAAGAAAGAGGAAGAGAAGAAGAAGAAGAAGAAGAAGAAGAAGAAGAAGAAGACGCAATGATGAGAGGTTAGACAGTCATATAGGAAAACTTGCACATATAAAGGATCAGACTGACAGATAGACAGAGAGCCATTAAATGATGAAACGTTACACAGACGCAACGCAGGAAGATATTTTCCAACACATTTAAGTTCAAAGAGGCATTCTCTGTCATAAAATAAGGACGTTGGAAATACTCGATGCTCTTGAAGCGGCTAAAGCACGCCCAGAAATGGAATTATTTATGTCGCTTTCCCTACCTTCCCTTCAGCCCATATCGTCTGATCTCTTTGATATACCCATTATTCCATTTGATCATCTGCTCAAAGAAGCAGTAGAACAAGAAGGAGATTAGGAGGACGACAAGCAAAGTCCACCAGCAGCAGCAGCAGCCAGCAGCAGCAGCAGGAGAGAGTAGCAGGAAGAAGAAGAACAAGAAGAAGAAAGAAGAGAAGAAACATCAATGGGAGAGGAGACGAGAGGGACTATGGAACACGGAATGTACGTCATAAATGCATTGGGAATAGAAGAGGGATGGTGGGGGGAGTAGGAGATAGCTACGGAGAAGGGGAAAGGGAAAAAGTAGAGGGGGGGGAGGGTGGGGAAGGGAAAGAGAGGGGAAGGGGGCGAGAGGAAGGGGGAAGGGAGAGAGGAGGGAGTGGGAGGGAAGGACAGATGGGAGGGGAGGGAGAAGGGGAGGGGAGGGGAAGGGGGGGGAGAGAGGAGGGGAAGATGGGGGGGGGAAGGGAGGGGGAGGGGGAGGGAGGGGGAGGGGGGGGAGAGGGGGGGGAGAGGGGGAGGGGGGAGGGGGGGGGGATGGGAGAAGAGGGGGGGGGGAGAGAGGGGGAGGGGGGGAGGGGAGGGGAGGGGGGGGGAAGAGGGGGGGGAGGAGGAGGGAAGGGGAGGGGGGAGGGGGGGGGGGGAGGGGGGGGGAATGGGAAGAAGGGGGGGGGGGAAGGGGGAGGCAGGGAGGGGAAGGGAGGGGAGGAGGGAGGAAGGAGGGGGAGGAGGGGGGGAAGGGGGGGGGGGGGAAGACGGGGGGGAGGGAGGGGGGAGGAAAGAAGGAGAGAGGGGGGGGGAGAGGGGGGCGAGGGGGGAAGGATGGGAGGAGGGAGAGAGGAGGGGAAAGGGGGGGGGGGGAGGAGGGGGGGAGACAGGGGGGGGGGAGGGAGGGGGGGGGAGAGGGGGAGAGAGCAGGAAAGGAGGGAGGGACAGGGGGGGAGGGGGGGGGGGGCAGAGCGGGGGGGGGGAGGGACGGGGCGGGAGGGAGGAGGGGAGGGCGCGGGAGGAGGAGGAGCACGGGGAGAGAAGGAGAGGGGGGAGAGGAGGAGGGAAGAGGAAGGGGAAGGGGGAGGGAGGGGGGGGGGGAGGGGGGGGGGGGAGGGCGAGAAGGGGGGGGGGGGAAGGGGCGGAGGGGGGAAAAGGGGGGGGGGAGGGGGGGAGGGAGGGAGGGGGGGGGGGGGGAGGGTGGGGGGGGGGTGGATTGGGGGGGGGGAGAACGGGGGGGGAGGGGGGTGGGGGGGGGGGGGGAAGGGGGGGGGGGGGGGAGGGGGGGGGGGGGGGGGGGGGGGGGGGGGGAGTGTGGGGGGGGGGGGTGGTGGAGAGAGGAGGAAGGGGGAAAGGAGGCAGGAAAAAGAGAAAGAGGGGAAAAGGAAAGAGGGAAGAAGAAAAAGAGAGAGGGGGGCGGGGAAAAAAAAAAGAGGAAGGAAAGAGGGGGAAGAAAAGAAAGAAAAGGGGGGGAAGGAAGAGAGGGAGGGAGAAGGAAGAGAGGAAGGGGGGGGGGGGGACAGGGAAAAAAGGGAGGGGAGGGGAGGGGGGGGGAGGGGGGGAGGAGGGAAAGGAGAAGGAGGGGAGGGAGAGAAGAGATGGGGAAGAGGGGGGAGGGGGAGGGGAGAAAAAAAAGGAGAAGGAGAGGGGAAGGGGGAAAAGAGGGGGGAGAGAGAAATGAAGGGAAGGAAGGGGGAGAAGAAAGGGAAAAGGGGGGAGGGGGAAAGGGAGGGAGGGTGAAGGGGGGGGAGGAGGGGGGGGGGGAAAGGGGTAGGGGGAGAGGGAGAGAGGGGGGAAGAGGAAAATGAGAGGGGGGGGGGGGGAAGGGGAGAAGGGGGGGGGAAGGGAGGAGGGGGAAAGGGAATGAGGAAAGGGGAGGGGGGGGAGAAGGGGAGGAGGGGGGAGGAGAACAGAGGAAGGAGAAGGGGGGGAGAAGGGGGGAGGGGGGGAGAAGGGGGGGGAGGGGAAAGGAAGGGAGAAGGGAGGGGGGAGGGGGGAGGAGAAGGGGGGGGGGGAGGGGGGAGGGAGGAGGGGGGAAGGGGGAGGGGGAAGGGGGAGGGGGGGGGAGGGGGGAGGAGGGGGGGAGGGGGGGGAGGGGAGGGAGGGGACGGGGGGGGGGGAGGAGGGAAGGGGGGGGAGGGAGGGGGGGGAGGAGGAAAAGAGAGAGAGAGGGGGGGGGGAAGGGGGGGAAGGGAGGGGGGGGAGGGAGGGGAGGGGAGGAGGGGAAGGGGAGGAGGGAAGAGAAGAGGGAAAAGAGGGGGGGGAGGAGGGGAAAGGAAAAGGGGAGAGGAGGAAGAGGAGGAGGGAAAGGAGGAGGGAGGGGGGGGGAGAGGGGAGAGGGAGGTGGGGGGAAGGGAGGGAAAAGGAGGAAGGGGAGGAGGGGGGAGGGGGGAGGGGGGGGGAGGGAAGGAAGAGGGGGAGAGGACGAGGGGAAGAAGGGGAGGGGGGAAGGGAGGGAAGGACACAGGGGGGGAGGGGGGGGGAAGGGGGGGGGGAGGGGAGAAGGAGAGGGGGGGAAGAGGGGGGGGAAAAGGAGGAAGAGGGGGGGGGAGGGGGGGGGGGGAGGGGGGGGGAGGGGAAAGGGGAGGGGGGGGGGGGGGGGGGGGGGAGGGGGGGGGGAGGGGGGGGAGAGGGGGGGGGGGGAAGGGAAGGGGGGGAGGGAGGAGAAGGGGGGGAGGGAGGGAAAAAAAAGGGGAGAGGGGGGGGAGGGGGGGGGGGGGGGAGGGAGGGGGGGGGGGGAGAAAGGAGAAGGGGGGTGGGGTGAGAAGAGAGGGGGGGGGGAGGGGGGGAGGGAGGGAGAGAGGAGAGGAGAGAGAGGTGGGAGGGGGAGAAAAGGGAGGGGAGGGAGGGGGAAGGGGGGAGGGAGGGGAGGCGGGGGGGGAGGGAGGGGGGAGGGGGGGGGGGGGGGAAAGGGGGGGGAGAAAGGGGAAGAGAAGAGAGGAGGGCGAGGGATGAGAGGGGGAGGGGGGGAGGGGCAAGGGGAGGAGGGAGGAAAGGGAGGAGGGGGGGGGGGGGGGGGGGGAGAGGGGGGAGGGGGGAGATGGGGGAGGGGGGGTGGGAGCGGGGAAGAGGGGAGGGAGGGGAGGGAGGGGGGAGGGAAGGGGGGCGAGGGGGGGGGGAGAGGGGGAGGGGAAGGGGGGGAGGGGGGAAGGGGAGGGAGGGGGGGGGGGGGAGGGGAGAAGGGGGGGGGGGAGGGGAGGGAAGGGGAAGGGGAGGGGGGAAGGGGGTGGAGGGGGGAGGGGGGGGAAGGAAGAGGGGGAAGAGGAGAGAGGAGAAGGGGGAAGGGGGGGGGGGTGGGAGGAGGAGGGAAGGGGGGGGGAAGGGAGGGGGGGAGAGAAGGGAGGGAGGGGAGAGGGAGGGGGGAAAGAAAGGGGAGGGGGGGGGGGGGATAGGGGGGGGAGAGGGGAAGAGGAGGATGGGGGGGGGAGAGGGGGAGAGAGGGGGAGGGGGGGGAGGGAGGGGGAGGGTTGGAGGGGAGAGGGAGAGGGGGAGGATGAGGTGAGAGGGGGTGGGGGGAAGGAAAGAGGAGGGGGAGGGAGGAGGGGAAGGGGGAGAGAGAGGGGGGGGAGAGGGGGGAGGGGGGGGGGAGGGGAAGGAAAGGAGGGAAGGGGAGAAGAGAGAGAAGAGGAGGAGAGGGAGGGGAGGGAAGGGGGGAGGAGGGGAGAGGAGGAGAAGAGGGAGGGGAAGGAGGAGAAGAGGGGATGGGAGGGGGAGGTGGGGGGGGGAGAGTGGAGGGAGGAAGAGCGGAAAAAAGGTAGAAGGAAGGACAGGGGAGGGGAGGGGGAGGAAGAGGAGGGAGGGAAAGGGGAAAAGAGAAGGGGAGGGAGGCGGGGAGGGGAAGGAGGGGGGGAGGGAGATGCGGGAGAAGAGGGGAGAAGAGGGGAGGAGGGGGGAGGAGGAGGGGGGGGGGAGGAGAGGGGAGGAGAAATTGGGGGGGGAGGGTGGGAAGGGGGAGGAGGGAGGGGGGGAGGGAGAGTGGGAGTGGGGGAGATTGAGGAGTGGGGGTGGGGGGGGAGGGGAGGGGGGGAGGGGGGGGGGGGGGAGGGGGAGAGGGGAGGGGAGGGGGGGGAGAGAGAGGGAGAGGGGGGGGGAGAGGTGGAGGGAGGGGAGGGGGGAAAGGTGAGAGGGAGGAGGGAGCGGGGAGGGGGAAGTGGGGGAGAGAAGGGAGAGGGAGGAAAGGGAGGGGAAAAGTGAGAGAGGAAGAGTGGGGCAAAAAGGAAGGATGGGGGGAGACGGGAGAGGGAGGGGAAGGGGGAGAGGAAAGAAAAGAGGGGAGGAGAGGGGGGGGGGAGGGAGGAGGGAGAAGAGAGGGGGGGTGAGGGGAAGGGGGGGCGGGGGGGGAGGGGGGGGAGGCGGTGGGGAGGGGATGGAAGGAGGGGGGTTGGGGGGGAGAGGGGGAGGGGGAGGGGGGGGGGGGGGAGGGGGGGGGGGGGGGGGGGGAGAAGGGGGGGGGGGGGGGGTGGGGGGAAGGGGGGGGGGGGGGGGGGAGGAGAGGGGGAGGGAGGAGGTGGAGAGAAGAGGGGGGGGGGGGGGGGGGGGAAGAGGAGGAAGAGGGGGGGGAGGGGAGGGGGAGGGGGGCATAGGGGGTGGGTGGGGGGGGGGAGGTGGAGGGGCCGGGGGGGGGGAGGGGGGGGCGGGGCGGACGGGGGGGGGGGCGGGGGGGGAGGGAGGGGAGGGGGGAGAGGGGGAGGGAGGGGGGAGAAGGGGCGAGGAGGGGGAGAGAGGGGGGGAGGGAGAGGGGAGGGAGGGGAGAGGGGGAGCGGGGGGGAGGGGAAGGGGAGGGGAGTGGGGATGGGGATTTGTTTCTAGGAGATAGATCTGTTTTGTGCTTGATATGACAAAGACATAGTTAGTGACAAAATTTGTTATAGATGCATAGGTAGTATGTGTGTGTGTGCGTGCGTGCGTGCGTGCGTGCGTGCGTGTGTGTGTGTGTGTGTGTGTGTGTGTATGTGTTGTTGTGTGGTGTGTGTGTGTGGTGTGTGTGTGGGCGTGTGTGTGGGTGTGTGGGGGGTGGGGGGGGGGGGGGGGGTGCGGTGTGTGTGTGTGTGGCGGTGTGTGTGTGTGTGGGGTGGGTGTGTGTGTGTGTGTGTGTGTGTGTGTGTGTGTGTGTGTGTGTGTGTGTGTGTGTGGTGTGTGAAAGAGACAGAGACAGACAGACAGAAAACATGGAAAGAGAGAGAGAGAGAGAGAGAGAGAGAGAGAGAGAGAGAGAGAGAGAGAGAGAGAGAATCCAATTTTAAAACATCAATGTAACAAGCGACAATGGTAATAAATCAATGTCAAATTCATTATTTCATTTAATATGCCGTATGTATATTACTTTGAGATTCTGAAAAAAGGCTTCTAATAGCTCTTTTTCGCTTTTAATATATCAGGGGAAATCAAGCTAATCTGATGGACGATGGCAGTATCAGACAGACAGACAGACAGACAGACAGACAGACAGACAGAGAGAGAGAGAGAGAGAGAGGAGAGAGAGAGTTTGTTCACAGTAGGTTCTGGTCCTCATGGAGGGATGTGAGGACATGCAATTCACAATAATTACAGACAATTACAATATGATATTGATCAAAAAGCAAATTGTTGTCACATGTCCAAGAAGAGACAAAATTCCAGATGCTTTGTGCAGACGCATGCTTTGACACAACTTTAGCAAAAGTGGATGATAGAAGGACAGTTAGTTTACACAAATTTGACTTTCTATTATAATCAGGCTTAGGTACACTTTTCTCGGATGCTTCTGAGAGCTGGGCAGTAAAGAACAAAATGTATTTCTGTTTCCTGTGATTCTCTACATGGAGTTCAAGTCAAATCATAAATAGGCTATTACACGTTCGAAAACTTACATAATGGCAAGCTAATTCAAATACTGACAAAAAATGTTGTTACATGCTTTACATGTCTATGCTCAGTTAAGTTTTTAAGTCATGAGTGCAAGTGACATTCCTATTAAAAAAAAAAAAAAATCAAACCTGTCACTATTATGAATACGATCAGGCCAATGCTGCCAAGTGCAGTCTATGTGCCACTTTTGAAAAAGAAAATGTAAAACCACTTTCATGAGCACAACTCCTTAGCTCAGCAAGACGATTCCAAATCTTTATTCAAACATACACAGGCACACTTTGGTCACCCGACTATTTTTACCTATAACATCTAAGCCATACAACACAGTATACATCTTACGAGCTACGCTTGTTTCTGCCATGTAAAGTAATTTCAACCAACATGGGATATATGTGAACACTAGTAATAGGAAACTGATAAATTTCGCCATAAACGATTCATTTGCAGTAGATCGATCCACACCTATAAACGTCTCGAAGCAAAAAAAAAAAAAAGCCGGTAAACGGTAGACAACTTATTTAGCTAGTCCCCATAACTCAGAAGCACAGTGTACAATTAGCTGAAACTGGATATAAAAGTGTTTGGATAAATAATATAGATACAAATACCTGTTTAGAGTAACTTTTTCATGTGGCAAATCAAAACATTTTCAACATTACTTGACAGGTTAATGCGAGACTTAACTCAACTCAACTCATACATTAATTGCAAAGGCCACTGACCTACCTGCAATAAGATCAACACCAAAAGTAGAACACACACACGCTCGGCGCATATACTGAAAATTATGAGAGAAAGTGTTTGCACAACAAAAATGTATGTTCTTCCTGAAATTACTCTGGCGTGTGTGTGCTAACTGATAACAGTTCTGACTTCGTTTCAATGCTTTGAAAATGACATAGCTACAGAGTGAGTTACAATTATCTTCATTTTGCAGAAGCAATGATACTTGATGGACATTTTCTAGCATGGGGCAAAATGTATTTATCTCTTAAATTTATTATAGGATGGACAAACAATCAAATAATGTATTTCGTCCTCGATTTGGTGACAGAATAGGTCCATGAGAGAGAGAGAGAGAGAGAGAGAGAGAGAGAGAGAGAGAGAGAGAGAGAGAGAGAGAGAGAGAGAGAGAGAGAGAGAGAGTATGGAGACAGAAAGACATACAGATGGAGACACTGATTCAGGCATGGAAAAAAAAAACGGTCGCACTGACAGACAAGCATACAGACAAAGAGACTGACCCCGAATGAAATCGTGTGCATGCAGACAAGACAGGAGACATGACTCCGATATCTGTTACAACAGAATACCTTTGAAAGAGCACACGTCCAATGAAGCTACACCTGCCTCACATTAAGCAAATTAATGACTGTTCGGGAAACGTCATCCTCTATTGCTACAATCCCACTTGATCCTCGTGAATAGGACAATCGGCTTAAACTACAACAACTTAACTGCCATCGAATCCCCCTGTCAGTCTTTTTTTTCAACAAAAGAAAAACAGCAGGAACCAGCCAAACAAGTAGTAGTGGCACCAGCACCAGCACCAGCAGGAATGGTACCAGCACCAGCACCAGCACCAGCAGCAACAGCAACAGCAGCACAAGAAGAAGAAGAAAAATA
>JADBJO010008258.1:7500-10000 GCA_016801955.1 Conus betulinus | reverse complement strand
AATATAGGCAGTACGCGCCTCTGTCAATCCAGTGGTTTTGTTTGTTTCTTTGTTTTTTTTTCGATTCTCTTTGCTTGATTACATTATTCTCATTTTTTTTGTGTGTGTTTTTGTTTTGGTTTTTTTTTTGTGTTTTTTTTTTTTTTTTTCGATTTCTCTTTGCTTGATTATGTTCTTCCTTATCTAGTTGAAATTACGTTAAAAATCATATGTTCGTTTACATGTCTCTGTAACTATATATATATATATATATATATAATTTGAGAAGCATTTATTTATTCCCCATTCACCCACTCAAGCACATACTGTCAGTTAGGCAGAATCATCTACCGCTGCAGATATGAAGGCTTACCACCCCCTATTTCTACAATCTGAGACATAAGAGCAAGCTTTGTTTATAATTCAATATTTCTTGCAGTCATTGCAACACCTAGCTGCTCTGTAAGTTGCTGGAACGGTGCTCGGTACTTATCCTTGGAATTTATTGTTTCATTGTAATTTAGTCCCTTGCGGATTCATTCCAAGAACTGGCCCTCAGCACTTGTGTCTTAAGAGGTTATCTTTTTATATTTTCTACTTTTCACAAGAAAATGTAGCTTGTTTTGCTCTTTCATGATTTTCTTTTGCTTCTTAGGTGGCACCTTTAGTTAGTTTTTTGAAAACTCAACAAACATACTATGGTATTGCACACCAGCCTTTTTCTGGTATAGCATTCTTCTTAAAACCGAAAAGGCAGAGGAGTCAAATTACCACTTTCCGCGGTCACTGAGAGAAAAACAATCAGGTTTCGAAATACCGGTATCTGACCAGGAGTTATAATACCGGTATCTGACCAGAAGTTATATGTTAGTGAGCTTTCTCCCCCCCCATTGGAGATGGTCTCACTCTTTGGAGACTATAAGCTTGCTGAAGGTTCATTTTGAGAAGCATTTATTTATTCCCCATTCACCCCTCAAGCACATACTGTCAGTTAGGCAGAATCATCTACCGCTGCAGATATGAAGGCTTACCACCGCTCCGCAAAAAGAACGGTTTAGGCCAGATAGTGCCCGCAGTAGCAAGCAGAAATAGAAAAGGAGTCATCAGACCCAGGCCACTGCAATTCCAACATCTATTTCCATGCGAATTTTCGCCCGACTTGGGCTTCTTCAAACAAACTTCTGATAGTAACCCAAGCAGGGCAAAGCAACTATATCCACACCAAGAGAACAATTCACAGGCAGAAAAAAACACACTCACCACCTGTGGAAACCCCATCCAACATACATATTCCCTCTCTCTCTCTCTCTCTCTCTCTCTCTCTCTCACACACACACAAGCACGCGCGCACACACACTCACACCTACGCCCCCTCCCCCCCTCACGCACGCACGCACGCACGCACACACACACAGAGGCAATTTATACCCCTCAATCAACATACCCGCCCCCCCCCCCTCCTCCCCCGCCTGTTGTTGACACAACACGGGGCATCCCCGTAGATCGGTCATCAATCAAACCAGAATTGCGGCTATGCGTAGGCCCCACTTGCCCAAAACAGACCAGCCACCATGCCTCCCAGAAATCATAAGATGCATAGCCAAAATCCAAACAGGCATAAGCACCTTAACATATGTAGGGAAATACACACATAATCTTATACGTACTCTCTATTGGGGGGTGGAGGGGGGGAAAGGGAGGAGGGGGGGTGAGAAATCTGTTGTTAAGAGGAAGAGAGAGAGAGAGAGGTGGCGAAGAACGGGGGGGGGACGGTTGGTTAGGGGAGGGGGGTGGGGGTGTAATTGGCTCAGGGGCATAAAGGTGCAGACTGTATACTCATAGAAATGCACTCCCACATCCCCAATCTGATAAATTTAGAAAGTAAAAGCTAAAGTTCCCTCAAGATATGCATATAAAAACTGTTGTGCCTTTATACACCTTTTCTATCATGCCAAAACTTTCCCCCCGTTCCCTAAGTGCCCCAAAATGCCACAGACTAGGCCCCAGTACATTATCCCCCCATACCCCTTGACCCTCAAATACACACACTCTTACACAAATAATTTAAAAAAAAACTTACACACACACACACACACACACACACACACACACACACACACACACACACACACACACTCAAACCCACCCCCCCACATCTGCTAGAACATACACATACATCCCCAGACACATACATACACACCCACACTCCCGCATAACCACCTCATCCAATCCATCAAACTCATATGCACACCACCAATACACACACTCACACACACACACACACACACACACACACACACACACACACACACACACACACACACACACACACACACACACACAAGAAAATAACCCGTGCACGTACACACCTACCCCCACCCCCACCCCCACCCCACACACAGAGAAACACAGATGCATACACACACACACACACACACACACACACACACACACACACACACACACACACACACACATACACATCCACACACACACGCGCGCGCGTGCGCGCGCGCGCTCA
>JADBJO010008258.1:0-2500 GCA_016801955.1 Conus betulinus | reverse complement strand
ACACACAAACTATATGTATATATTAATATTTCAAACACGCCAAACAGGGCGCACGACACAAAATATATCTATAAATAATTCGCTATTATCGCTGCTGGTTCCAACGACGATGAAGGCGGCGACGACGACGACGGAACGACGAAGATGACGAAGACGACGAGACGACGAAGATGAAGACGACAACGTCTACAGCGTCAAGTCTGACACGGAACTAGCAGAACGTCAGAGCTGTGGCTCAAAGAAAACACACACACACACACACACACACACACACACTAGCACTCACGGCGTCTCTGCCGGCGACAGGGTGACAGTGTCACACAGGAGCTGTGGCTCACACACACACAGAAGGACAGAACGCAGCGACGGCCTCGCCAACAGGTCGCTGGTTCAAAAACTTGGGAGCGGCGCTCTGGCTTGGCAGCAGCGGCGTCTCCAGCCCAACTGGCTCAGCGGGTAGTCGGTCCCGGGCGCAGTGGCAGGTAGGGTAGATTGTCGGCAGTCAGGCCGACCTCTCCACACCGTCACACGGTGGAGAAGGGGGTAGTCACATCTACGAACCCCCTGACCCTCAACGTGGCAGCCAGTCCCCCTCAGTCCAGGGAACACATCTACCTGGGGGAAACTGACTGCCACAAAAAAAAACAGCTGGGTCCCTCTTCAGCCTTCTGGAATGCTGCGGAGCCGGAACTGCCTAACCGGTTCAGCTCACCCGGCTTTAACGTGCGCAGGTGAGTAGCAGTCAGGTAAACTTTTCAGCCGGCTTCCGGAGGACTACCTTTCGGTCAGCACGGTTGCATGAAAATTTGTGACCGGACGGGAAACGATCCGTCACAATGATAAATGTTTTCCACAACAAGTCCTCCAAACTAAACACGTTGACCTGAATCTGTATAATAAGCCATATTTTAACAAACCATGAAAGAAATGTATTGAAATAAATGACACTGCACTTCAAACGTCGAAACTTGTTGTAGCTGGAATATGACAAGCAACTGACAACAAGAAATATATCAGGTCTTTTTTTTTTAAATTCGCAACAACTAATGCATACTTCGGTTTTTTTGTTCCATTTCCCACCTTAAAAGGTGATATTTGCATTTGTTTGCAAGGAAGAATTGATAATTTGTGCAAGTTTAAAAACTGAATTAGAGGCGGCATTGTTCTCTCTCTCTCTCTCTCTCTCTCTCTCTCTCTCTCTCTCTCTCTGTCTGTCTGTCTGTCTGTCTGTCTGTCTGTCTGTCTGCCTCTCTCTCTCTCTCTCTCTCTCTCTCTCTCTCTCTCTCTCTCTCTCTCTTCGTATTTTACCCATTCATACCTTTTAAAGAGTGAAGAAGCTCCATGGTGCATTCCATGTCATGTGCCACTCACAATGTTATTTTAGAGTGTTGGGATTTGCATGATGTGAGACACAAACATTTTACAGCAGACTCCATGAAACCTTGTTCAGAGACGTTCCACCTGATGCGATCTTTGCGTTCTTGAAAGAGATGAACATTTTTCATCGGATCTGAGATTTTCACAGTGGACAGATTATTAACAAACTTTCGGTTTTGTTGTTGTTGTTGTTGTTGTTGTTGTTGTTGTTGTTGTTTGTAAGAGAATTGTATGAAGCCTTGTGAGATGTTTTGAGATGTGGTGACAATCCTGATGTCGCCCATTGTGGTCGGCTGGGCTATAAACAGCATATAATTGTCATATGCTTCTCTCTCTCTCTCTCTCTCTCTCTCTCTCTCCTCTCTCTCTCTCTCTCTCTCCCTCTCTCTCTCTCTCCTCTCTCTTCTGCAGACAGACAAACAGACAGACAGATGGACAGACGCAGACAGGGAGAGAGAAAGGCCTTTCAACAGTTTAAAATGGGGGAGGGGGTGCTTAAATTGATTTCAATTCCTTCATTGTTGAGAAAACATGGAACTACTATGGCCTGTAAGAAGCCCACATGAGTCCTACAAAAATGACGCGTCTTCAATTTCCCGTTTTTATCACCCATAGGATCTCAGATGACGTTAGGTGTCTTACATCGGGTCCTTGTTGTCAGGATGGTTTTGGGGCGCCTACTGCCGGTGTTATATGGCCTGATGTCACTGTTTGCACGTGCGGATTGGCTGCACGTATTGTTCGGTTTTTGGGGGTTGTTTACAGTTCAGGGTGCGTTTGCTGACAACGATTTCCATTTGTGCCTGCAGTTGTTTACTATTTCTACTTTAGTATTTAGGGTTGCTAAGTATGGTTTGCATAGTATTAACCATTTTTCTGTTGAAACATAGGTTGCATCTTTTTGAAATGTTGTTGTATGGTGATGCCCTTTTATGATTTTCCAGGATATGTTATAGTTTATTTTTTTGTCTTTAAGTCTCCAAATATATTTGCTCAGTTCTGTTTGGTTTTTGTATTTTTCTTTGTTGAATGACTGTTTATGGTTTGCGTATCTGGTTTTGAAGTGATTTTCAGTGATCCCTATGTATGTTTCTTTTTCATTTTCTGATGTCACAGTGGCTTG